>OY770264.1:127209013-127501513 GCA_963669355.1 Chorisops tibialis
GAATCAAATTATCTTTCATTTAGTGTAATAGTCCGTATTGTACCTGTACCCAATCCTGAGGTATTTCCTTCAGACCACAAATTTTTGATACTTTGACCCTCAAAATTCTGTGATCAATGTAGTTTTTCTCAAGAAAACGCATTATAAAAATGTCATTTTAATGTTGTTTTTTTATGTGCCATATTATTGCCTACAAAAGCTGCACACATACTTATGACTTAGGTTTTCCCGTTTTCCAGGTAATAAGCGAAAATACATATGGCTTAAAAATAAAATATGCCATAAACCAACCCTCGTTCTAAAAAAACTACCTGAAATGTTGTTAAACTGAAATATTCTTTGTGTCCTTTAATTACTATTTAAATTACGAATGTCCTTTAGGTAGTATTAAAATTATCGAGAAAATGAATTAAATTAAAATGAGTTTCAACACAACTAGGTGCAGCACTTTGCCCTTTTTAATGGGTTACCTAACAAAATGAAAAGCCTATAAAAGCAAACCATACTTCATATTTTTATCAGTTTTAGTTAAATTTGTAAAAGAACAAGGTGTCACTAAAATTTAGAAAAGAATTTCGAAATGCCTGAGTTCACGAACGAAGAATATGCAGACATAATTTTCCTCTATGGAGAGTGTCAGGGAAATGAGCAAGCGGCGCGATCTTTGTATCATCACAGATTTCCCAATCGTCGAATACCTTATCCGAGAGTATTCCAAGACGTTTACAGAAGGATTAGGGAAACAGGCAGTGTTAGGACAAGCAGAGTGAATGCAAATCCTGCGCCGGTAATCGCTGTTTCAATTGATCAACGAATCCTAGCTGCAGTTCAAAATGATCCATCAACTAGTATACGACGCTTGGCATTGCGGTTTAACGTCTCTACGTGGAAAGTTTGGAGTGTCCTGAAAGCAGAACGTTTGCATCCCTACCACCACACACCAGTGCAGGAGCTGTTACCCATTGATTTACCCAAAAGGATGGAGTTTTGCAATTGGCTCCTTGAACGACAAATAAGTGACGAGAATTTTATCAGCAACATTCTTTGGACGGATGAGTCCCAATTCACCAGGGACGGTATCACAAACTTCCACAACTTACACACATGGGCTGAGAGCAATCCACATACAAGAAGAGAGGCATCATTTCAGCACAGATTCAGTGTCAATTTATGGGCAGGTGTGATTGGCAACGATTTTATTGGTCCTATTAGGCTTCCGCCTACCTTAAATAGTTCCAATTACTTGCATTTTTTGACAAATGATCTACAGGAGTTATTGGATGATATGCCACTGCAACGATTGGCTTCCATGTTTTACCAACACGATGGTGCTCCAGCTCATTACGGCCGACAGATCAGAGATTGGTTAAATTCCAATTATAGCAATCGCTGGATCGGTAGAAATGGACCGATACACTGGCCTGCAAGATCCCCTGATTTAACTATTAGGGATTTCTTTGTATGGGGACGGATGAAGGACCTTGTCTACGCAACGGAAGTAGTAACGTTGCAGGATCTAAACACCAGAATCGATGCGGCAGCAACAGAAGTAAGGCAGCAGTTGAGGAGTGTGAACACAAAGAGAACACTGGCAAAACAAGCTTTAGCGTGCATTCAAAATGAAGGTAGCCATTTTGAACATTTATTGTAATTAAGGAAATTTGAAATAAACCGTAAAAACCATTCTTAAGTTCTTTTAGTTCAAGCGGAGAGTGTTGATCAACCTATTCTTGCTTTTTTGACAAAAGTGCTAAATTATTGGAATGATAATTTCTTCTAAACTATAAAACTTATGCAATGCAAGTGTATGCGTCTTTTGTAGGCAATAATATGACACAAAAGAAAACAACCATAAAATGACATTTTTATAATGGGTTTTTTAGAGAAAAACTACATTGATCTTAGAATTTTGACGGTCAAACTGTCAAAAATTTGTGTTCTGAAGCAAATATCTCAGAATTGGATACAGTTACAATGCGGACTATTACACCAAATGAAAGGTAATTTAATTCCCTAAAAAACAAGCTATAACACTTTGAATTGTGATTATTAGTTTTCAAGATATAGCGTTTTGAGTGAGTGAGGGTACAGGTCCGAAGGACTTTTCTTGATCACCCTGTATCTCCGTGGATATTGAAAATTGACCATCTCCGTAGAACAATTTTTTGCTCAAAATATATCCAGGAATAACCCCTTACAAGGTTATGTACGGAGTACCAAACACCCTGTATAAATATATACATATAAATAAAATTGTAGTGTCTGTCGGTTATTTGCTTACAAATGGCTAGAAATTAGTTTTTTTGCTTTATTTTAACAAGAACTAAACATAAAAACATGTTTTTGAAATTTTTGTCTGTCCGGCTGTCTTTCACGCACAAACGGCTAAACCGATTATAATAAAACTTTCACAGTTTGTTTGCTTTTGGTGTTATTTCCATTCCCTCATGCCTTCTAACCCCTCCCATATAAAATGACTCATTTTCGAATATATATAATAATCAAATTTTATGGAAAACTGTAAGAGCTAACATATTGCAATTTTGAATATATTGTTGCGAGCTAGGGGTTCGCCGGGATTTCAAGTAAAACACAATTCGTTTAAAAATAAGTGATAATTTATTTATTCGCACTTTCACTTAATTCGCACTATATGGTACCACCGATATTGTTCTTACACCGGTTCGCGTTCTTACACCGGTTCGCGTTCTTCCACAGATGTCGCTGAATGACTGACTGCTCGCTGAGAGCTACCGCGTTTTTATACCATTTTGCCTAGTTCTCGAAGCTTTCGGCGGGTGTCGTTGGGTGTATGTCTAGACTATACAGGAAGGTTCTAGATCTTTGATTATGGGTTTTTACATATTGGGGGACTGTTCTGTAAAATTCTGGCATATCCGGGAAAGATCATTGCCAGATCTATAACAATATTATTTATGATGCAATCCATGGTACACAAATTATTTGAATTCATTTACTCCTTCCACCACCTCCCATATAAAATGCACTTTTACATAAAATACTTTAAACCTATTTTCTCAGTACGTTTAATATTTATAAAGTTCAATTGTAATAAATTCTTAATTAGTTATATAATTAATATCAGGGAAAAGTAATCCGAAACTCATACAATGTGACAAAATATCGCGTCATTCCCAAAATTCGATTTTCTTGAAAAGTATGAAAGTTACTGATCTACAATTTAAAGTATATCAATTATATGATGATTATAGTCGTTTCTCAAAAAATCAATGTTCACCCTTCCCCTCCTTCTACCACCTCCCACACAAATTGCACAATTGCACTCATTCCAATACACTAATTTTCTCAGTTTTTCAATTTTTGAAGCTTAAATTTGATACCAAACATTTCTATAGTTACTCTAGTATGATGTGAAGCAAATTAGTTCAATGCTGTCACCCCTTCTACCACTCCTCATAAAAAATTTCTTAGTATCACACAAATCTCTATTTTGTTTAGAGTATCGTATGATTGGGCTTTACGCACAATTGTAGTCCTGTTATGTTTTTAAGCTTAATCTTATTTTGTTATTTCGTTTTATTTGGTTTTTCTTAATTAACACAAGCTACAACTATTCACATGTCCTTAACGTTCTTCAATACGTATACGATTTCAAATTACGGGTTGATTTGATCACCAGCCTCTCCCATAGAAATGCGAGTATCATTGTTTCATTCTTAATAAATTATGGTTTTGATTCAAACAAAACACAAAATGTTGTGTTGAAAGAGCCATTAATATAAGCAGATTATATTATATTACCCCCACATAATGTATTACTAACTACATACTCAAAATTTGCTCATTATTGCGATTTTTACGCAGACGAAATCGCTATTAAATAAAATTATTACAAAAATTCAAATTAGGAAAGTAATTTATTACTATTACATCGAATATCTCGAATGATTTGAGCTGTCGTGCTAAAATTTGTTTTTTGCCATTTTTAGAGAAAAAAAACTTTTAGCTCGTGAAACGGCTATATTCCCCCAATCCTTGTACCCCCTCCTATGCAACTTTCATGAAATTTGGAATTTAAAGAAATTGATTTTTCGACGACGATTGCCAATGCACGCAAGAAAGTACCGAAGCTAATTCGTGGGACGACGATAGTGACTACAAGCAACAAATCACCGGAAAGAAATTCGTGAGACGACGTGGGACGACATCATCATCATCAAAAACAAGGGCCCAACGTAATACTGCAGAGTGTACTGAAACAGCTATGTTAAAAATCATTGAAGTATTGTGAACTAATCATCAAACGAGATGTTAAAATATCATTGAAGTATTGTGAACTGATCATCAAACGAAAGAGATTACGACCGGACCTGAAACCGGTTTGCTGTCACTCTTCACCAAGCTTTCATTTGAATTCATATACCTGTTGTGTTAATTGAATAAAATTAGCCAAGGGGGCAAAACCTAAGCCCGCGTTTTTTCTTGTATAATTCTCATCGCCCCGTCCCTTCAATTCAGTCTAAACTGCTGCGGACCTGAATATTTTCGACATTGTTCGGAAGTGTGATAATAGGGACAAATCGGTGACTTATAAAAAATTTAAATCGGAAGAAAAAACGCGTAACGAAAACGTGGTTAACGGTGCGTATCTTAAGGCTTTCATGTATTCTGTGTATATAGCATCACACAAGCAGCTCTTGTCTCCATGGATATCGCAACTCGCGCATCGTTTCGTGGGCAGATTACTAAATTAGCGAAAAATGCCCAGGAATACCTGCAATCTGCTGAAAGTCAAATACACGATCGTACTTCAGTTGACATCGATGGCATCGAGGAAGAACTAGCGGTATTGTTAGAGCGATTAACGATAGCGCACAATAGCTTGTATCGAGCCAACGCGGAGGTACGCGCTACGATTAAGCTCGAGGATCAAATAAAAGAAAGCGAATCGGTAGTTGAATATGATGATAAAGCCGTAAGTGTAATAGCTCGCTTGAAACGGAGACTTCTTAAGCTAAGGGAGGCACAGAACGCTAACCTGCATATCGAAACAATGTTCCCGGCAGCCCCAACTAATGCAAAGCATCATACATTGACAAAACTTCCGAAGTTGAATCTCATGAAGTTTTGAAACCGGTTTGCTGTCACTCTTCACCAAGCTTTCATTTGAATTCATATACCTGTTGTGTTAGTTGAATAAAATTAGCCAAGGAGGCAAGACCTAAGCCCGCGTTTTTTCTTGTATAATTCTCATCACCCCGTCCCTTCGATTCAGTCTAAACTCTTGCGGACCTGAATATTTTCGACAAGCTAAGTAGACAGTGGCGTGGCGTTCATTGATGCAAGGGAAGCAATGCTTCCCTTACGTTTTGCCCTTTATTCAGTTTAGAAAATCTAAACTGCTATCAGCACGGATATGAAAATTTATTTAAAAGAAAGCGCGCATTATTTTCGTCTACCACTGTTTATAGCATTTAAGTGATCAGGACAGCTTTTTTTCTCACGTTTTTTCTGACCAATGAAAGTTGGGAAAAAGATGCGATTTTAAAAACGCACTTACAAGACCGCCGGTCCCCTGAAATAGAAATTTAAATGTTCAACGACGTGACTTTTTATGAAAAAGTGATAATTTTAAAATTTGTATGAACAGTTTTTCGAAAATGAAAAGTTCGATCACTCTAACTTTTTCCGGTACTCAAAATATTTTCGGGGTTTGAACATAGTTTTCCACTGCGGTGTAAAAAATATATCAACTCTTTTAGAACGTTCGGGATTTTCGGTATGTAGAATCTCTCTAAAATAGCTGAAATGGATTGTAGAACGACAAGATGAATATCTCATGACCAGGATAAAATGATTCCCTAGAACATCCTCTATCATTGATCCTCATTTTATTACAGTCTTTCCCCGACTGGGAGAAACGTGTATGAGAAAAATAACCCCTTTCACCAAGGAGCGAAACGAAGCCTGTCCGGCCAACCCTCAAAGAAGGGTCGTGGGTACCAGTATTGAGGCCGGGTTCCTTCCTATTTTTCTCCGGACCGAACTACGAATCCGAAGAAAATCACTTAAAAAACATAAAAGAATTATGATTGGGCGTAAAGCCCAATCACATGATACTCTAGATGAAATGAGAAAAAGTTCAATGTACCGGAAAATATGTCACCTCCAATTCTTTTATATAAATAATAGTGACTTTTGTCTGGGAGGTGGTAGAAGCAGAGGAGGAAGGTTTGTAATTTTTGGATATGACACCCAATGTGGTATGCAAAATATTTCGTGCTGAATTTAAGATTTGTATCTTATTATTATTATTTTCAAGTGGACATAGTTTTCCTGAAATTCATTCATTTGTATGGGAGGTGGCAGAGAAAGTGGAGCGTTTAAGATGATTTTGAAACTGCTTATCATCATCCTTATCACCACGCTTTGATTCAATTTCAAATTCGATAGTTCTAATATATTCGAAGGAGAAATGCTTTTCTTGCATTTATAATACAGATATTTGTATGGGAGGGGGTAGAAGGAGTGAAGAGGAGCTGATAATTTTTTTTAGAATTTATTGCAATTATTAAAAAACAAATTCTGGCAAAATTTTAAGATTATACTTTTTCTAGTTTTAATGGAAATCGATATAATGTACTTAACAAAAATTATGCATTTGTATGGGAGGGGGTAGAAGGAGTGTACAGATCAAAACACATTTTTTTCTCGTTATTGATATTTCTATTTGTATACTTTATACCAAATATCAAGTTGATAGCTTCAACAGTTTCGAAGAAAAATAATTTAATTTAAATTTCAAAATTTCGTGACATTTATATGGGAGGGGGTAGAAGGAGTAAGGTGAAGTTGATAATTTTTTCAAATATAATTGCAATTATAATAAAATTAATTGTGGCAAAAATTCGTTTTTATAACTTTACTAGTTTCAATGAAAATCGCAAAATGCATTTTTAATAATTATGCATTTGTATGGGAGGGGGTAGAAGAAGTGACTGGATCGGATCCATATTCCGTCATATTAATGACATCTATATCATAATACTTGAATTCAAATTTCAAATCGATAGCTTAAACAGTTTCAAAGAAAAATCAATTTCTGAAAATTTCGGAATTTCGTGAAATTTGTATGAGAGGGGGTAGAAGGAATGGGGGGATGTGGCCCGTTCACGAACTTAAAGTTTCTTTTTTGCTAAAAATGACACACAACAAATGTCAGCACGATAGCTCAAAGCGTTCGAGAGTTATGCTGTAGACAGACGGACAGACAGCAACTCGAAATCGAAGTTTTTGAGCGACAACAAATATTTCTGTACCCTTGGCGGCTCTGTGCGAGCATTATTTCTTAGCGTTACAAACGGTAAGGCAAACACAATATACTCTCAGATTTCATCTAGAGTATAAACATAAAAGAATTATGATTGGGCTTAAAGCCCAATCATATGATAATCTAGATGAGATGGAAAGCTAGGGTATAGCCTAGTAGGTAGTGTGTTGGTCTTGTAATGCCAAGGTCGTGAGTTCAAATCCCGGTCAGTGCAATATATACTTCCGGCACATTGCCTGCTTGGATATACCTTGGTCACCTCAATCTAAGAAAATGACAAATTCGTAGAAAGAGGGTTGTGCGAAGTGCTAACAACCCTTCCACAATAAGTAATGAAAAATGTTAAGGAACCTGAATATCAGGAGGCCAAGGTCCGATTGGGGCTGTAGCGCCATTGTAGAAGAAGATGAGATGGAAATGACTTTAATATACTGGAAAATATGTCATCTCAAATTCTTTCGAATAGTGAATAGAGACTTTGTATTTTTCGTATATGACACCGAATATGGCATGCAAAATGTTTTTTGCTGATTTTAAAGTTTTTAGTTTTCATTATTTTTAAAGAAATTGGTCATAGTTTTCCTGAAATTGGGGCATTTGTATGGGAGGTGGCAGAGGAAGTGAAGCGCTTAAGATGATTTTGAAACTGCTTATAATCATCCTTATCACCATGCTTTGATTCAATTTCAAAGTCGATAGCTCTCATATACTTGAAGGATAAATACTTTTCTTGAAGTTGTTATACAGATATTTGTATGGGAGGTGGTAGAAGGAGTGAAGCGGAGCTGATAATTTTTTCTAGCATTTATTGCAATTATTGAAAAACAAATTCCGGCAAATTTGAAGTTTTTACTTTTTCTAGTTTGAATGGAAATCGATAAAATGCATTAAACAAAAATTATGCATTTGTATGAAAGGGGGTAGAAAGAGTGTCCGGATCAAAACATTCGTATTATTAATGTTTCTATTTGTATACTTTATACAAAATATCAAGTTGAGAGATTTAATAGTTTCAAAGAAAAATAATTTAATTCAGTGCGTGGCGTCTATTGATGCAAGGGAAGCAATGCTTCCCTTGCGTTTTGCCCTTTACTCAGTTTAGAAAAGCTAAACTAGAATCAGCATGAATATGAAAATTTAATAAAAAATTTCTTAAAAAGAAAGCGCGCATTATTTTCGTCTATCACTTTTACAGAATTTACGTGCTCAGGACTGCTCTTTTTCTCAAGCTTTTTCTGACCAGCGAAAGCTCAAAACATTCCACAGGGAAAAAGATGCGATTTAAAGAACGCATATACAAGCCATATACCGCCGGCGCAATTTTCGCCGGCAAATACGAGCAACAGCTCCACTTCAATAGTGTTGGGTTACTCATATCGGGTTTTCCAATAGGGACTTGACAACTTTGAATTCAATTTGTGAACGCACCCTTTCACTAATCATCAAACTGTCACTGTCAATTTATTCAGTAAACTTAACATTTTTATCATGGTAAAGTACACGAAGGAACAACGTCTCAAATGGTTTGCATTTTATTTTGAAAAAAAGTTGTCAAGTCCTTATTGGAAAACCCTTTACAAGCAGTGGTACAAATGTCCCATTCATGCACTTCAAATGTCCCATCACTACAAAAAATATTTTAATTATTAGTAAAAGTAATTAATTAGTAGTAAGTAATTAGTGAAAATATGCTGAATGAAACCAAAATGTCCAAAATACATTTTCATTTATTCATAAATCACATAAAACCTATGCTCTACTAATCGACGGTACCGACTTTGCTAAAAGTATTAAAAACATTCCAAATACATTCAAGAGAACAATTTAATTCTTATTCGATAAAAACGCATAAATACGCTTCCTACGATTGAATGTATTCGATCTAATTATAATCACTTCATTATCAAAGACGAGTATCCAAATTGCCGTACTACGTCACGAATTCGGAATCACCGAATTCGCTTGGATGCGAGGCTAGTAAGTGAGCTTTTACGAGATGTGACTTTGACTCTGGTTATAGTCTGTCTCCAGTGCAGTATTAGAGAATTCCTGCGCACGGGCATCAAATTCCTGTTAAGACCCCCTATAGGGGCGTAGGACAGAAACAACTCTCTTCCACAAGGCGCGATCCTGAGCATCGGCCTTAAGCTGTTGCCAGGACTTGTTTATTCCTCTGGCCTCCTGCTCAACTGCTCGCTTCCATGTGTTACATGGTCGACCAACCCGACGTCTTCCTTGAGGATTATAATCCAGAGCCTGTTTTGCGATATTTTGCTCTGGTTTCCTCAAAGTATGACCGATCCACTGCCACTTCCGCCGTTGAATCTCAATACCTATTTTAGTCTGGCCAGTTGTACTCCAAAGTTCGTCGTTGGAGATCACTTCTGGCCAGAATATTCCTAAAATGCGCCGGAGGCATTGGTTTACGAAAGTCTGTAGTTTCTTGGTAAGTCTAACGGTCACTTTCCAAGTAGTACAACCATACAACAACACAGATTTGACGCATGCGTCAAAAACTCGCAGCTTCGTGCGAAGGGAGATCTCTCTTAACCTCCAGAAAGGGGAAAGGATACCGAAGGCCTGATGGGCTTTATTTAGCCGAGCCTCAACATCCTTTTCGCCGTCCATGCTGACAATGCTTCCAAGATAGCAAAAATCTTGCACCTCTTCCACATCCTGTCCGTTAAGAACAATCGGTGTGCTTGCGTTCGAACCCATGTGCATGTACTTGGTTTTACGCACATTTATTTTCAGTCCCGCCTCTTTGCATTTAGAATGCAACGAGCGAACATTTGACTCTAAGTCCCAACGGTTGTGTGCAAGCAAACACACGTCATCAGCATAATCAAGGTGACTTAAGATGTTAAATAGTCTCCATTGAAGACCCTTACCTTCCCCACCTTCCAGTGCAGCTTTCTAAGCCTTCTGCGCACGGGCATGCTTATACAATATTACAGATAAATGTAGAAAACTTAATAGTACACACTGTACTATTAGTAGCCCACTTTAAAGATGCTACTTATCCAAATCTATCACTGACAAATATTTCCTATATATATTCAATCTTGGAGCACTGAAGAGGTATTTTTAACGAATAGTACGATATTTTCATCACTATCTGAAATTTTCCATTCATAACCGATATGTTATTTTAATTTGTATTCATAGCATGTAGATTAATGTTCAATGACATCGATTACTGCACACTGTTGTACTAGTTCCATCGCTTCGACTCCATTGTGTTCCAAAAATATATTATTTTATTCATTTTAGTTACAACTCATAGCATGATAACAATTTCAATTACCTATCGGATAGCACATGTGTATTCTAATCTTTATTTCATTAGATAATATTAATTTTTTAATTAAATAAACATTATTCGCCACGTTTGTTATAAAATTTGAATGTATAAATATTCTACCAAAGTAGTATTTATTTATTTACGTACTAAATTCCAATAACACAGTTGAAATGGCAATAGCAAAAAAACTAACATGATAATAATTGTAATATGAAAAATCTGCCAACAAGTCAGGAGCAACTTTATTATTCTTGGGGCCAGGGCCGCGGCTTCCATACGTGCAAATTCGTGCAGAAATCAACGGTGCTTGATTAAAAAGGTACCCGGCTTGCTCTTGCTTAGAGCCGATATAAAATCCCCGGGGACCTTGTAATACTGTTCATCGTTCCACACCAGAGTACTCTGCACCGCAACTTTCTGGATATCAAAACTTACTGAAGAAAAGAAAGCGAGACTTAGACTTGAATTCAAATAACTTCAAAATTACGAAATTTTCCCGGGAACTGCAGAAAGCTCCTTCTAAATCTGCCAGTGCTGATTATCCATAAATCGAGCCGTTAGAAACATCCCAAACAGTGTTCGAATCTTCAAACGCTTCAGAGAGCATATTTGCCAGTCCCTAATAATCCTAGTTTGTGTCGAAGCCCATTACTACTATTCTAAGTACAAGACGTAATAGAAAATGGTCGTGGTTATTATCAAAAACCGATCTCCAATTTCTATTATCCAAAAGCCAAAAGCGGACGAAAATTTTCGAAAAGAAAATATACTTTCGTCATTGTACCCCTCCCATACAAAACTATGGGAGGGTAGAGTGGCAAGGAGAATTTCCAAACTTTTGATACAACTTTGTTTTAAATATTTTTAGAAGTTTTTGTATGAAAGTTATAGTTGATAGCTTTTAGCGCTAGTGGTGATAAGTGATTTCTTAGAATTGGGCGAAAAAATACTTTTGAATGGGACGGGATACAAGTTGTAAAATTATACAAACACTGCCAGAAATATTTTAAACGAATTTGCATCAAAAGTTTTAAAATCCCACTTACCCTTCTACCCCCTCTCATAAAAAAGTATGATTTCAACCAATGTCAATAAATCTATTAAAAACCAACAAATTAAAAGCGACGAACTTGAAATTTTGTACGAACACCTTTCAAGAGAAACTTAATAAGACTACGCCACAAGTTTTGCGATTCCCCAACCTCCTCCACTCCCTACCTTACAAATGTCTAATTTCGTACATATAAAACACACCGAATTCCAAAGGAACTCTAAGCACAATTTTGAATGTGATTTAAGCAATCAATTAAAAACTAATCAACATCCACCCGTCCTTTCTTCCCCCTTCCCCTCCATACAAACACAAACTTTCATAAACATTGTATTTAAGTTTTATATTTAACAGACAACATCCCGCCCTAGAACCACCATTTATTTAGTCTTCCCTATCCACACTAACCTGTATATTGACTTCCCCCCCGCATACTTAACTTGTCCCAATAATAATAATATTGTGCCCGAATTTTTTATGAGCATCAAATGGGTGTATCAATCAATCAATCAAATTCTTGTTAAGACCCCCTATAGGGGCATAGCACAGAAACAACTCTCTTCCACAAGGAGCGATCCTGAGCATTGGCATTAAGCTGTTGCCAGGAATCGGTCATTCCTCTGGCCTTCTGTTCAACTGCTCGCTTCCATGTGCTATATGGTTGACCAATCCGACGTCTTTTTTGAGGATTATAACCCAGAGCCTGTTTGGCGATGTTGTACTCTGGTTTCCTCAAAGTGTGACCGATCTGACTGCCACTTTCGCCTTTGAATCCCAATACCTATTTTAGTCTGACCATTTGCATTCCAAAGTTCATCGTTGGTTACTTCTGACCAGAATATTCCTAAAATGAGTCGGAGTAATTGGTTCACGAAAGTTTGTAGTTTCTTGGTAAGTCCAACGGTCACTTTCCACGTAGTACAACCATATAAAAACACGGATCTGACGCATGCGTCAAAAACTTGCAGCTTCGTGCGAAGGAAAATCTCTCTTAACGTCCAGAAAGGGAAAAGTATACCGAAGGCCTGACGGGCTTTATTTAGACGAGCCTCAAATGGGTACATGCATGTGCAAAATTTGAATTTTGTATATTTTACCACAGCCCTAATTACTCATAGTTTTCGGCATTTTGGCTCCTCCTCCCTTTACTCATACTCGCCAACTTAAGAATTTCACCAAAATTGTAGGTCATGTAGTATTATAGTACAATCCGAAAAAATTTCAACTTGTTATCTTTTCTTTTACAAAATGACCTGTGTTATATGCAATTTCGGCCTTTATGTACAATGCACAAGCACAGTCATGGAGAGAAGGAATGGGAGTGGGAAGGTAGGAGAAGGGGAGTGAGAACGACCGGAACGAGTGGAGAAGCTGGTTTTACTGGCTGCTACTGACAAATATTTGTAGATGTTATGGGGGACTGAATGATAGAAAGCGAATAGAAACCATCGACTGAGTATACAGACCTTCTTGAAGTGGAACTGTTTCACTTTTACACCGTTTGCCCATTTTATTTCGAATAATTTTTCATTGCCAATAGCAACTGAAAATTCGTAGTTAAAAAATGTCACTGCCTAGAGTGGGAATCGAACCCACGACCTATTGACTGTGAAAGAAACACGCTGCCCACTACGCCACGGAAGCCTATGTGTTGGATTTTAGGATATACCGGTTTGAAGTTTTGAAAAGTGCATCATTCTTGAAATGCTCCCCATTTTACCCCGCTACTGTTAAATCCAAACGTTATATTTTTCTTATATTACGCCATTATAGCTATGTATGTCTTAAATTTCAACTAAATAGCTTGAGAGATAGTCGAGATATTAATATTTATGTGTTTTTCTTCACACCACCTGACCCTCCCCCTTAAAAGTATTGGGCTCCCTATATTTTGATTATGGTTGACGTATGAGCCGCCGAAGATGTATCTTCGACGTGCGAGCGAAGCGTGGAGCTGACGTAGAGACCCCAACAAAAAGCGCGATTACACAGCTATTCCACGCGAAAAGTCATCATCATTGGCGAATATGAAATGCGCACACTGAATACCAATTGGGAGGCAGCCAGAAATACTTTTCTTACTAGTGCTGAAGAGTCTGTGGGATAAGTGAAAAGCGGCGAGAAAACTCTAGATGTCGCAATCCACATGGGACAAGGTTGGCGATCGGAAATAAGCCAAATTGGCAATCATATCTCAACCCGATGTCAACCAAAGAACACCCGACTTAAGACAGAACTACCTCGATGCTCATATATATCTTAAAAAGGGTGTTAGGCGCGACAAGAGATAGGCCATTGAAGATCTGGCCAACAAGGCAGAATCTGCGGCTAACCTAGGGGATATGGGTTCATTATTTAAAATCATGAACAGTTGACGAACAGGAATTTCACCGCCGCAATATGAGTGAACACCAATTGCGGCGATGGACGGAATACTTCTCTGATATTTTAAACATCCTGTCAGAGGAAAATATTCCAGAAACAGAACAACTACCAAACATCCAACCGCAACAATCCTCTATTAGGGTCGATTCTCCAGATAAGAAAGAGATAGTTTCCGCCATTTGGTCGATGGCGGGAAGGAAAGCCTTAGGAATAGGCGGACCACCAACCGAACTCCTCAAAGTGGACCCGGAAATAACAGCCGATATACTCCTACCACTCTTTACTGAGGTGTGAAATAAAGGAAGATATCCGACTGAATAGAAGGAGGACGTTATTGTGAAAATTCCGAAGAAGGGCGACCTCCGGGATTGTGGCAATTAGCATCGTATACCTATGTCTAGTTACTGTCGTATCGAAAATCATGGCTAAGGTAATTCTCAATAGGATTAGTCATGTAATGGAGAGCACTCTCGAAGTTTATCAGGCTGCATTCCGTAAAGGGTCGTCTTGTACCGACCACACAAATACCCTACGGATAATATTGGAGCAGTCAGCCGAAATGGGTTCGCCACTACATCTCATGTTTGTGGACTTCGAGGAGGCTTTCGACAAGCGAGATTACATATGGAATGCTTTGTGTAGGGGGGAATATTCCAGATAAGGTCAGAGCTGTGATCAAAGAATCTTACGAACATGCAAGGTATCGCGTTTTGCATAGAGGAGAGCTGTCCTGTGCGAACTGGTGTTAGACAAGGCTGCATATTATCACCAGCCCTGTTTCTGGTGGTAATAAATGACATCTCGAAAGCTGTGCTGGAAGGTGAAGAAGGTAAAGGTCTTCGATGGAGACTGTTTAACATCTTAAGTCACCTAGATTATACTGATAACGTTTGTTTGCTCGCACATAACCATTCGGACTTAGAGTCAAATGTTCGCTCATTGCATTATAAATGCAATGAGGCGGGACTGAAAATAAATCTGCGTAAAACCAAGTACATGCACATGGGCTCGAACACAAGCACACCGATTGTTCTTAATGGACAAGATGTGGAAGAGATGCAAGTTTTTTGTTATCTCGGAAGCATTGCTAGCATGGACGGTGGAGCCGAGAAGGATGTTGAGGCTCGTCTAAATAAAGCTCGTCATGCCTTCGGTATCCTTCCTCTTTCTGGAGGTTAAGAGAGATCTCCCTACACATGAAGCCGACGAATGCGTCAAATCCGTATTGTTATATGGTTGTACTGCGGGGAAAGTGACCGTTCGACTTACCAAGTAACTACAAACTTTCGTGAACCAATGCCTCCGACTTATTTTAGGAATATTTTGGCCAGAAGTGATCTCCAACGACTAACTTAGGAGTACAACTGGACAGACTGAAATAGGTATTGAAATTCAAAAGCGGAAGTGGCAGTGGATCGGTCACACTTTGAAGAAACTGGAGCGAAACATCGCCAAACAGGCTTTGGATTATAATATTCAAGAAAGACGTCGGGTTGGTCGACCATGTAGCACATGGAAGCGAGCAGTTGAGCATGAGGCCAGAGGAATAAACAAGTCCTGGCAACAGCTTAAGGCCGATGCTCAGGATCACGCCTTGTGGAAGAGAGTTGTTTCTGTCTTATGCCCCAGGGGGTATTAACAGGAATTTGATTGATGAGCCGCCTGATTCATACTAAATTATAAATTCATATCGTTATTTTTAAAAAAATCGACCGACAACTGGTTTTTAAACCCCCCCCTTCTGTACTCCACAGTATAAAAAAATTAATTTACTTTCACTTTTTTCTTCATAAATCAATAAACCAGAATGTTCAGTTTGAGTTTTCTATCTATATTCATAGTGGAGATGTTATCAATCGCAGTTTTCGACATTAACCCTACCCCTACCTCCCTGTTTCATACCACAATCCACAAAAACTTGAGAAATGAAAGCTCCGCACCAAATCTACAATCCACCAAAGAAGGAGTCTATCTGTAAGGGTTTCGGAGGTGTGGGCCTTTGAATGTCGTTGGAGCATACTTGTACGGCAAACGGCGTAGGGACGGATTTTTTGTTTGCAAACAAAATTTCAGGGTAGCAATTTTTTTTTCTGTTTCAATCACAATACTTTATTATTAGAAGATTAGATTATATAGAAAAGCATCATCGTTAAAAATTCTTCTAGATTCCAAGGAAGGAATGATCAAAAACTTCTTCAACTCAGGATATATGATATTACCAGAATTTATTCCAATTTAGAACCATTAAGAATTTGTGCTGCACCGTCTCAATGGCATCGACATAGCATCTGTAGTGTGGATTCCATAAGGAAGACACATATTTCAGTTTGCTTCTCAAAAGCGACAAGTAAAATATCTTTAGAGTACCAATCTTGCTGAAGCATTTTGAATTTATAATAATGAATCAAAGTATTCTTCGTGCTATTATTAAAGTAAGGCATGAAATTTAGTGATGTATCGAAAGTACTTATTACCTAAGTTTCGTACAGTTTGAACTTCCTTCAATGGTACATTGTTTATGTAATAGATATTATTTGCAGGTATTTTGGACTAGTTAAAGTAGATATAATAGTATTTATCAATATCAACTTCAATGCAATTGCTTGTACAATAATTATAAATAAACTGCCAACAAGTCGGGCGCAACTTATTATTCTTGGGACAAGTTGAGGATGCGTGGAAAGTCAATATGCATATTAGGGTAGTTAGGGAAGACTTAGTAAAAGGGAGTTCTAGGGCAGGGCTGTTGTTAATTTAACAATTAATTTCGAATACGATCAATAACTCCAGTACATATAATCAGTATTTCATTCAATTATTTATACAAGTTTGGGTTCTTATGACCTTCTGATCCCGTCCACCTGACCTCGTTCAAGCCTAAGATTTTGATTTTATAGTGGTTCATTTCACTGTCGATGGTTAGCTCAGGTACGAGGAGTTGCTATTCTCCAAAGAAAGTTGCATGAATTAGTAAAACCTCATCCTCCTGCGAGGGGTAGTTGTAGCGTCGCATATATAGATTCTTATCTTACAGTATTACTTCATTTCATAAAATAGTAAATTGTTTTATTTACTTTCGTTCGAATAACAAGTAAACTTTCGCAAAATATTCATCATTTTATATGATTACGTTAAGTTAAATTTTTTTTTTAATTGTTCATTTTGAAATGTGTAAAAGAAGTTACTGAATCAATTAAAAATTTCATTTCATTTCAGTTTTACTTTATTATTTTAATAATAAAGGGGTGATATTAAGAGTTGGTTGATGTCAATAATTTTTTAATTGATTGCTTCAATCACGTCCAATATTCTCTGTATTGAATGACATTTTCATAGACGAAGTTGCATAGAATTTTCATAAAATTTGGTGTACTTTACATTCACGAAATCAAACATATTGTTGCGAGCTAGGGGTTCGCCGGGATTTCAAGTAAAATAAACTGCCAACAAGTCGGGCGAAACTTTATTATTCTTGGGACATGTTGCGGATGTGTGGAAAGTCAATATGCAGGTAAGAGTGGTTAGGGAAGACTAAGTGAAAGGGAGTTCTTGAGCAGGGCTGTTGTCTATTTAACAATATTTCATTCGTTTCTACAAGTTTGGGTTTTTATGGAGGGGAGGAGGAGGGGTAATAGTAAGGGTGGGTGGATGTTAATAGCTTTTTAATTAATTGCTTGAATCACGTCCAATATTCTCTGTGTAGAATGTGTCTCATAGACGAAGTTCATAAAATTCGGTGTATTTTACATTTACGAAACCGAACATTTGTATGGGAGGGGGTAGAGTAGGTAGGGGAATCGTAAATTTTGATATGCAGTTTTATTTCGCTTCTCTTTTAAGGTGCTTTTATAAAATTTCAAGTTCATAGCTTTTAGTTTGTTGGTTATTAGTTGATTTATGAAATTGGTCGAAATCATAGTTTTGTATGGGAGGGGGTAGAAGGGCAAGCGCGATTTGAAAATTTTCAAAGCAATTTCATTTGAATTATTTTTATAAGTTTCAATGCAAAATTTGAATTTGATAACTTTTAAGAGTTAGCTGATAACTTATTTCATAAAAATGGTCGAATAAATAATTTTGTATGGGAGGGGGTAGAGGAGGTAGGGGAATCGTAAGACTTGTGATGCAATTTTCTTTCTTTTTAGTTTTAAGGTGCTCGTACAAAATTTCAAGTTCGCAGCTTGCAAATTGTTTGTTATTAGTTGATTTAATGAAATTGGTCGAAATCATACTTTTGTATGGGAGGGGGTAGAAGGGTAAGCGCGATTTCAAAACTTTTAACGTAATTTCATTTCAATTATTTTTGTAAGTTCTTATGCAAAATTTCAAATTGATAGCTTTTAATAGTTAGGTGGTAATTGATTTCTTGAAAATGGTCGAAAAAATAATTTTGTATGGGAGGGGGTAGAAGTTTTAAAGATTTTCGACCAGTTAATAATTCATTCTTTGAGGAATTTTTTTTAAATGCATTTCGCAAATTTTCAAGTTTCTACCTTAAAATTTCATTCAAAAATTTTCAGCTTATGTGATTTTTCATTTCACATGAAACACCTTGTGCACGTTAGACCAGGGGGGTCGGTGCATAACAATTGTAGAATTTATATTATTTTTTATGTATGTACAATAAATTGATATATTGACCTGCAAAATCTAAACTCTGTATCTTTTAACAGAGCCCTAAAAAAATTACTCAAAATTTTCAACATTTTTGCTTTCCACCTCCCTCCCCTTACACCCCCCCACTTAATTTTTTTACCAAAATTGAAAACTATATAGTTCTATGATCTGACAAATTTTTGATGTGATATCTGCCCTCAATTTTGAGATATAATGGTTTGAAATTTTGGAAAGTTCAATGCTCCCCATTTTCCCCCACTACTATTTAGTCCAAATATTATATTTTTTTCGTATTTTTCTAGTATAGCTTAATATAAGCACCAAGTTTCAATTGCAGAGCTCAACAAATAGCCGAGATATTGATTTTTAAGTGTTTTTCTTTGCACCCCCCTGACTCTCCCCCTTACAATAATTAGCCTCTACGTAAGCTGATTCCAGTGAATCTGTATGCCAACTTGATGGTCTAAAATTATAAATTTTTTATGCTAAGTAATTTCGAAGATATAATCATTTGAAAAAAAAATTCGGCCGACAATTGGTTTTTAGCCCCCCCTTTTTGCACCCCAATGGATAAAAAAATAAGATTAATTTTAAAAGTTGTCCCATAAATCCTTTTATATGTATATTGATTTTTAGCTTCCTAGCTGTAACCATGTTTGAGATATTTGAATTCTTAGTTTTCGGTTTAAGTGCTCCCCCCGCCTCCCCCTGAACCCTTACACCCCCAAAAATGAGTGTCCTCCTGAAATCCGCAACTACCCACAATCCCTCCAAAAATGAGCTTTCTATCTCGAAGGGTTTGGGAGTTAATGTGCTCTGAGCGTACACACCGGCGTACGGCGGACGGCGTACAGACAGACGGATTTTTTTTTTTTGCATTTTTAGGCTAATTTAGTCACGAAACGCGAAAAAACAAAATTTCAGGGTAGCAAATTTTTTTTTTTCCCAAGTCGATCACAATACTTTATTATTAAAATAATAAAGTAATACAAATCGTTTAAAAATAAGTGATAGTTTATTTATTCGCACTTTGACTTAATTCGCACTTTAACTTAATATGGTACCACCGATATTGTTCTATCGCGTTCATGCACCGGTTCGCGTTCTTCCACAGATGTTGCTGAATGACTGCCTCCCGTCTGACAGCTTCGTGCTTTTATACCATTTTTCCCTAATTCTCGAAGCTTCCGTCAGGTGTCGTTGGGTGTGTGTCTAGACAATTCGGGAATGTTCTAGATCTTTAATTGCCTACATCTTGGAATATACCGTTCCGTCGGTGTATGTCTAGACTTTACTGGAAGGTTCTAGATCTTTGATTATGACTTTTTACATATTAGGGGACTGTTCTGGCATATTCGGGAAAGATCAATAATGCGTGGTTGCCAGATCTATAACAATATGTATGTATGAGAGGGGTAGAAGAGGTAAGGGAAATGTAAAATTTGTGATGCAGCTTTATTTCATTTCTCTTGTAAGGTGCTCGTACAAAGTTTCAAGTTCTTAGCTTTTAATTTGTGGGTTAGTAGTTGATTTATTGAAACTGGTCTAAATCATACTTGTGTATGGGAGTGGATGGAAGGGCGGGCGTAATCTCAAAACTTTTGACGCAGTTTCGCTTTAATTATTTTTAAAAGGTTTTGTGCAAAATTTCAAATTGATAGCTTGTAATATTTAGGTAATAATTGATTTCTTAAAAACGGTCGAAGAAATAATTTTGTATGGGAGGAGGTGGACGTATTCGACCAGTTAATATTTCATTATTTTAGGAATTTTGTCTCAAATGCATTTGGCAAATTTTCAAGTTTCTACCTTAAAATTTCATTCAATAATTATGTATTATATATTATATGTTTTTTTCATTGCACATGAAACACCTTGTGAACGTTAGACCAGGGGTGTCGGTCCATAACAATTATGGAATTTTTATTATTTATTCTGTATGTATAACAAATAGATGTATCCACATGAAAAATTTAAACTTTGTTGGTTTGGGAGTTAATGTGCGTTGAGCGTACACGTAGGCGTATGGCGTACGGCGGACGGAATACAGTCAGACGACTTTTTTTTGTATTTTTAGGCTATTTTAGCCATGAAACGACATGACTTTCCACGCACCATCAACTTCTCACAAAAATAATAAAGTTGCGCCCGACTTGTTGATAGTGTATTTTATACTTTTACTAGAAATTAGAGTACAATAATATCATTCTTTAGCATGAAATGAATTGTTTGCAGATATTTAACATTCAAAATTCAAAAATTTATCCAAAAACCAATAAAGTCGAAATCGGTATCGAAAAGCCTTAAATCTCTGCAATTTGCAATGATTATTTCTTAAACCGATTAGGGTGCGAAAAACAATACTTAATTCGGTTTTATTGCTCTAATTTTTTTTTTTTGCATATTTTTAAAATAACAAGTTCGTTAATCTACCACCTAATCCAGTTCGTTTCTTTTTAAAATGCAATCTGGCGATTATAATTCCTCCACTGTTTAATTAAAATTTCAAACAAGTCTCCTTATCAGACGGCGATTGGCTCGATTAGAAAACTTACATGGGTGACATGGTACGTTTGATTGATAATTCCATTAATCGTCGATTACGTTCTAATTACTTCAATAATCAAAGAAGCGGTTAGTTTTGCCTACTTATGAGCTCCCAGCTGGATTGATTCAAATTCGAAGTCAACGCCTCAACTGCACCGAATATGCTCGAATTCGGATCTGGTTGCGGTCGAGTTGGGTATTAAGATTTTCTCGGAATTTTCTTGGGGAGAACAAGCCGAGAAGTGTCTTGAGAAAAAGAATTGTAGTATTTTTAGCGTACTTTTCGGGGGACTGGGGGCGCGCGCTGACGCTGCTGTGCGCCTAGTCCTCCAAGTCAAGTGAAATACGTTCACACTTGACCAGTGTAATGACCGACCTACTCCGACGGTCAAGCAGCTTTGCTTTCTGCTAGGTACTGGGCCTGCTCCACAACGAACTGGAATGTGCGATGACGAACGATACAAAGTATTTGAGTGATGGAGTTTGTGATGGTTGTTTTGCGGCCTTCTGCCCACCGCCACTTAGCTCATGCCAGCGAAACTAGCGAGTTTTCTATTCGGGAAGCTGATTGAATCTTGTGAAATCGAAGTCCAGTGCTGGGCACCTGATCAGAAATATCGAAATAATTCAGAGACTAGGACAGTGAACGAATTCTTCGAGCTCAGGACCATTAAGGAAATCCCCTCAAGTGGGGAGCATTGTTCGTAGCGAAGCGACAGCAGACAGCGATTATTGATGGGGGAGCACCCGAGAAGTCTTTCAAATTACAATGCTACAGTCCGTTTTGCTGTTTGCCTGGTGTTTCGAACTGCACATTCGTGCTCCTTTCTCATCGGCCATTTTATTCTAAGACTCGTATTAATGCGACCCCGTTTTCTAGTCAAACTGATAATTTATTGCTGTTGACGATGAATGGGGCAGCCAACAGAGCCAGAGCTTTTCGGTTTAAAATTGTGAATTTTTTTTATGCAGAAAAACTGAACTGTCAGCCATTGAAGAAAAATCGAAAAAATTAAACCCAAATCGTAAGAAAATCCCAAAATCAATAACAGAAATGCATATGTATGATTGCCAATCGGGCTATACTCTAGGTGGAATTGGATTGAATTATACACTAACATAAAATTGAGGCCATCATATTCGAAACTCGCTTTATCCACTTTTATCAAAATTTCATAATACATTTTTATACTCTAGATGAAATTTGAGAGTATTATAAGTTTGCCACAGAGCTTGTAATGCTAAGAAATAAGGCTCGGAGAAAAAGCTGAATGATACAGAAGTTCATATTTCCATTCAAAAATCTCAAAACCGGATTCCGTCCCTCCGTATGTACGTCCCTGTCCTCTCTACCTCGAGAACGCGTTGAGCTAGGAAGTTCAAATTTGCACGTCGTTTTTGAAAAAAATAATAAAGACTAGTTCGTGAACGGGCCTCATCGCTCCACAATTTCGGAATTTGACAATAAACAGATTTTCTCAAAAAGTATAAAAGCTATTGATCTGAAATTTGGAACATATTATTTTTATACCAATTTCAATCTACGGTATGAAAACTATTTGAATCCCCGCACTTCTTCTACCACCTCTCATATAAACTGCAATTTTCATGAAATATAGGGTTATCCAATAAGAGGTGTTATTTTGAAACTTTTCCCGTAAAAGATCAATGGTTTCGGTGCTTGTGTGGCACGTAGCGCCGTCTTGTAGAAAGTAAACGTTGTCCAGATCAATATCATCCAATTCCGGCCATAAAAAAATCATTAATCATCTCTCGATAGCGCAATCCATTCACCGTAACTTTGCTCCAACCTCATTTTCGAAATCCAATGACCCCGCCGGACCATAAACCGCACCAAACAGTCACATATTGAGGATGGGAAGGCTTTTCAACAATAACTCTTGGGTTTTCCGAGCCCTAGATCCGACAGTTTTGCTTGTTGACGTAGCCACCGAGGTGGAAATGGGCCTCATCAGTCAAGAATAGTGAATTTTAATAATGTGAATTTTAATAATTTCAATGCGTTGTTGAAGCATGTATCGTTCCATTTTTATTAATGGCGTACTTTCTAATTGTCAAATGTTAAAAAATGACAGCTTCAAAAGTAACATCTACCGAAATAGCGGGCTATTTAAAATAACACCTCTTATAGAATAACCCTATACTATAAACCAATTTACTCAGAACAAAAAAATTTATGGAGCTGATATTGTGCCATAAATATTAATAAATAGTCGGAAAAAAATTTATAAGATTAGCGTCACTCCTTCTACCTCCTCCCATACAATACGCCACAACTTTTCAAAATGTCGATTTTCCTGAAATGTATGAAGGCTACTGATCTGCAAGTGAAAACATATCAAATGCATAATGTTATTTCTCAAAAACTCACTTAGAACTCCTCACTCCTTCTACCACCTTCCATACAAACTGCACAACTTCACTAAATGCAATGCAAAATTCTCTCAGTACCTTTTAAATTTCTGAAGCTTAAATTTTCAATAAAACATTCTGATAGCACCTCTAGCATAACGTAAATAAATTCGTTCAATATCGTTATCCCTTCTGCCACTACCCATACAAAATTTATCAAAATCAAAAAATTTCTCTTTCATCATCGCATGATTGGGCCTTACGCTGTTATGTTATTCTTGTAGGAAATGAGCTTAGGTGTTGTCCGAGTTAATCATGTCCACGAAAATTTGATTTTTTTTCTTATGAAAAATGATAAAATACCACTATCCGGCGCAAAAATTTCCTTATCCTACTTCGCAGTTAAAACGAAACTCGCTTTATTTTAACTGGAAATAGCGAAAAGAAAAATTTTCTGATCTTGAATGAATTATTGATGTTTAGATACATTTAACTCGCTACCTAATTATTCCTGACACAAAAGTGAAAATATAAGGAGAAATCGTGGATATTTTTGGTGTCAACTGCTCAAAATTAAAACACATTGAAAAAATGCTGTTCAAAACAAGAAACAGTTATTTCTTTGTGTATAAAATAGTGTAGAGAAAATTTCAGAAATTCAGTGCAAAAGTTTGATTTGATTAAAATGATGAAGGATAGTATTGTCGAAGTGGTTCTCCGAAAGGCGCGTAAAAAGTTGCGGCAAGATTCGAATACTAATTATGCACAATTATGCGATGCCAAAGTTTAACCATAACAATAAATCATTCTAGTGTAGAAGCCTTAAACGTTTATAAGTAAGGCCTTTTAGAATAAGCCTTACAAATTGGTACAGGACTCTTTGATTTTGAAATATACATACTGCAACATGTTCACCAATTCGTAATCAGTCTGCGAAAAAAGGATTACGTAAGACAGCAGCAACAACATATTTTGTAAAAAAAAGGAATGCGTACTATTCGAGTCTGCCAAATCTCATTTTTGAGTATTTTGTAAATATTATGAGATCGTATTCAGCGAGTTGTCCGGCGAAGATACAACCATGAGTTGTATCTACTCTACGACGAGCCAGAAGCTTCAACGTTTATCAAGCCACGTAAACTTGATCTTAAAAATTAGCAGCTGGCGGACGCGGTCTTTGGATCGAGAAGATTGGAGGCGACGAGTTCAGGAGACCAAGGCCCGATTTGGGCTGTCGCGCCGTTAATGATGAGTTGTCCGGCGACATTTAAATACTGTATTGTGGAGGCGATCGATTTTATGAAAAAAATCATGCGAAGCGTGATTCAGTTGAAGCGTTTATAAAAAAGTTGAAAGGAACCGAAAGTCACTACCGCAGAAGTAAGACGTCTTTTAGGCAATAAAATGAAGAAAATGTAAACTAAGAAACAGAAGAGACCTTACTAAAAGTTAAACGATTTTTATAATCTAGATGAGATCCGAGAGTATTACAAGTTTGCTCCAAAGTTTGTAACGCTAAGAAAAACGGCTCGGATAAAGAAATTAATGATACAGAAGTTCATATAATCACTAAATGTCAAACCCGGATGTCCGACCGTGCACTCTATAGCTTGAGAACGCATTGCGCTAGATAGTTCAAATTTTGTACACATCATTTTGAACTAAAAGTAAGGTCAGGTTCGAGAACGGGCAAAATCGCTCTACCTCTTCTACCCCCTCCCATACAAAATGACACAATTGCGCAATTTGGCAATGAACAAATTTGCTCGAAAAGAATAAAAGCTATTGATCTGAAATTTGGAACATATTACTTTTAAAAAGATTTCAATCTACAGTAAAAAAATTATTTGCGTTCTCCCTCTCCTTCCACCCCTCCCATACAAACTGCACTTTTTCATGAAATGCTCTAAACCAATTTTCTCATCATCATCATCAATGGCGCGACAGCCCAAATCGGGCCCTGGCCTCCTGAAGTCGTCGCCTCCAATCGTCTCGATCCAAAGACCGCGTCCTCCAGCTGCTAATTTTTAGAATGGCTTTGCTGTCTTCATCAACCGAGTCTTCCCATCGCTTGCGTGGTTTGCCTACTGGCCGATTACCACTCGCTTTGCCTTTAAGAGCACGTTTGGGGATTCTTCTGTCTTCCATTCGCTCTACATGGCCAGCCCACTGCAGTTTACGTAACTTGATGAACGTTGAAGCTTCTGGCTCGTCGTAGAGTTGATACAACTCATGGTTGTATCTTATTCGCCATTCCGTTCCTTCCTTCACAGGTCCCAAAATTCTTCGGAGGACCTTTCTTTCGAATGCGTTAACTGCTTTTTCGGAAGTTCGTGTTAATGTCCACGTCTCGCTGCCATAACAGAGCACAGGTCGTATAATAGTTTTATAAATCTGCAGCTTATTGTTCCTGTGCACTTTCTTGGATTTCATTATTGGAAGTACCGAATAATACGTCTTATTTGCTAATATTATCCGTCGTTTGATTTCGTCTGTTTCATTACCGTCCTTTGTTAGATTAGCCCCAAGATATATGAAATTGTCCACACTCTCCAAATTATATTCCGCAATTGTTATGTTTTGTCTGATTGGCGTTCTCCTTCTTGTTTGCGTCATTATTTTTGTTTTGCTTTCATTAATGCGCAACCCGACTTCTTTTGCGGCGGAGTCAAGATTGACAAATACCTCCTTAGCACTAGGGAAGGATCTTGCTAGAATGTTAATGTCGTCAGCGTATGCTACTAGTTGGGTGGACTTGAATAGTAGTGTCCCGTTGGTGTCGACTGGGATTTTTCGGACGACATACTCTAGTGCCAAGTTGAAAAGCATAGGAGCTAGACCATATCCCTGCTTTAAACCACATTCCGTTCGAAAGCTGGTTGTGGAATCGGTTTGTATTCTCACTTGGGATTCAGTGTTCGTCATTGTGAGTCTTGTTAGTCGGACTAGTTTTGGAGGAATTCCAAAGTCAAGCATGATTTGGTACAGTACGCTCCTGTCGATACTGTCGTATGCTTGTTTAAAATCTACGAATATTTGGTGCACGTCTGTGTTATATTCCCAGCATTTCTCAAGCACCTGTTTCACCGAGAATATCTGGTCTGTTGTAGATCGTCCGGTTCTGAATCCGCCTTGGTATTCGCCAATTATTTGATTAGTATAGGGCTTAAGACGACGTTCGATTATTTTTGTCAGTATTTTATAGGACGTACACAACAATGATATACCTCTGTAGTTCTCACAGCAGAGTTTGTCTCCTTTCTTGTAAATTGGACATATAATGCTTTTTCGCCAGTCGTCGGGTATGATTTCCTCTGTCCAAATTTTGCATATCATGCTGTGCAGTATTTCAGCGACACAGTTTCCACCGTTTTTCAGAAGTTCAACTGGTATTTCGTCAATTCCCGGCGCTTTGTTTCGTTTTTGGTCACATAGGGCTGCTTTGATTTCAGGAAGCGTGGGTGGTGTCGATGATGGTTCATCTTCGTCAGTTGAGGCTTGAATTGAAATGTTGTCTGTCGTTATCGGTGCTACTGGGATGGGATTCAAAAGATGCTCGAAGTATGAAGCCCATCTCCTTTTGATTTCTTCTGTGTCGCTGATGATATTGCCCTCTGCGTCTTTGCAGAGACTGGTTTTTGGTTTATATCCCTTTTTCAAGTCTTTTACTATGGCGTATGCGTCCCGCGTATTATTTTTTCTCCTGTCGTCGTCCATTTTTTGTATCTTGTCATTGTGGTACTTCCTTTGTTTTCGTCTGCAGGTCTTTTTCGCATATCGCCTAAGCTCGTCATATCTTTCTTTTTTGGCTCGTGTTGGTCGTTCAGTAAAAATTTTGTAAGCTTCGTTCTTTCTATCTATTGCGTCGCGACATTCTTGGTCGAACCAATCATTACTTTTTCGCCGTGCTTGATATCCTAATACCTCTTCCGCGGAGGATTTGATGCCGTCTCGTATTTTCATCCACGCATTATCCACTGGCATATTTTGGATATTTTCATATATTGGTGTCAGGTGTTTATTACATGCTAGTATGTAAGCCTGCGCCACCGTTTCGTCGTTAAGCTTGTCGACATTGAATTTGCGAGCTCTACTCGTTTTCGAATACCCACGACAAGCTATTTTGCATCGATACTTAGCTCTGACTAGATAGTGATCAGAGTCACAATTCGCACCGCGGAGAGTTCGTACATCAAGTATGCTGGAAGCAGCCCTTTTCTCAATAAGAACGTGGTCTATTTGGTTGAAGGTGTGACCATCTGGTGATGCCCACGTTCGTTTGTGAATATCGCGATGTGGGAAGCACGTAGAGCTTACTATGATATTTTTGCTGCTTGCGAAATCAATAAGACGTTGGCCATTGTCGTTGGTTATGTCATGGAGACTGTGCCCTCCTGTTGTTCCTCTATGAGCCTCCTCCTTTCCGACTTTTGCATTAAAATCCCCTAAGACAATTTTTAGGTCATTCGAGGGCAGTGAGTCATAGGTTGTCTCAAGGGTGGCATAAAATTCGTCTTTAGTTACATCGTCCTTGTCTTCTGTTGGTGCGTGAACGTTGATCAACCAAGTGTTGAAAAATTTAGTTTTTATTCGGATTACAATCTTTCACTTATTGGTTTGAAGCTCGTGACCTGCTGTCTAAATTTTTTGTCAACGACAAAAGCGACTCAAAACTCTCTGCTTCCCGACAATTTTCCACTTGGATAGATTGTGTGTGATCTCATGTCCATGATTTCGCTACCGAGCCATTTCGTTTCTTGGATGGCAGTTATGTTGATGTTGTGTTTTGCCATTTCTTCGAGAAACTCTTTCAGAGCTCCTGTCCTAAATAAGGATCGAACATTCCAAGATCCAATAGAGTAGTCCATTTTTCGTTTGCGGGGTCGTTGCCGTTGAGTCCATCCTTTCCGAGGCTGTTCTTCAGGTTTCTGGACAGTGTTCTTTTTCCGGTGATGCGTTGTCGGCGCCTCGCCCAACCCCCGACCTGGAGGACCGGTCCTACTTATTTATTACACCCTAGTAGAAAAAGGGTGGGAGTTTTGAGCTAAATATGACATGCTGGAGTTCTCACAGCTATGCTGCAAGTCCAACTATGTCATACTTTTTGCCTACTTCCTGAGACGCACTGGTGTTACTGGCCATTCAGGTTAACTCCATGTACCCTCCTCCTTTCTCAACTCGGGCTTGGGACCGTCTATGGCGAATTTTCTCAGTACGTATAAAATTGATCGATCACAAATTGTGCACTAATGACTTATTCAGAATTATTAGTAAGACCAAAAAAATTAGACGATTAGCGTTACCCCTTCTATCCCCTCCCATACAAAATAACGCAATTTTGCAATTCAACAATAATTTGCTCAAAAAGCATAGAGGCTATTGATCTGAAATTTGAAATATATTACTTTTATGATAATTTCAATCTACTATATAAAAATTATTTAAGTCCTCCCTTTCCTTCTACCACCTCCCATACAAACTGTACTTTTTCATGAAATACTCTAAGCCAATTTACTCAGTGCGTATAAAATTAATCGAGCTGAAATTGTGCACTTAATATTTATTTAGATGCCAAAAAAAATTATGCTCTTAGCTTTACCCCTTCTACCTCCTATACAACGACAACAACAACAAACAACGAAAATTGGATTTCCCTGAAAGCTATGAATGTTGCTGATCTACAATTTAAAACATATCAAAAGCATGATGTATATACACTCCGTTTCATATTTATAACCCACCTACCAATTTGTAATTATTTTCGCATTAAAATAATTTTGCCCCAAATTAAATACAAGGAAATATTGAGAAACTCTGTGCAATGATTTTTCTGTAAATCATTTTTCATAACCGTTCTTTTTGCTGCAGTTCTTGGAAATTCGACATTTTTGTGCGTTTCATATTTATAACCCATGATTACTGCATTTAAAAATCGACACACTGAATCAGTTTAGTTGTTGTTCACAAGATGGTTTCGTAATAATCTTATTATTTAAAATGTCGCGCGGTCTGTCTTCAAATGATGTCGAAAAGAGTGAAATTTCAGCGTACAAAGATGATGGTTTGAACATAAGTGAAATTTCGAGAAATGTTGCTCGCAATGGACGAGTAATTCGAAACTTTTTAAAATATCCGGAGTTATATGGAAAAACGAAGCGACAGGGAAGAAAAAGAAAACTGTATCCGCGGGGAGAGAGGAAATTTGTACGGGCAGCAAGCAATTCGAATTGGCAGCTCTTGTCCCAACAAAGGTTAAAAAAAAAACGGTTTGGAGAACGATTCAACGTAATCCTAACATTTCTAGAGGTAAAATGAAGTGTGCTCCACGACTATTAGATCGGCATAAGAAAGCTCGGATGGAATTCTCAGAAAACCACATGGCTATAGATTGGTCCTCTGTAAGACATATTGGCTTTCGTACTTCTTCATTGTTTAAGCTTAAGCTTTCATTTTCAGGTGATATTTTCTGATGAAAAGAAATGGAACTTAGATGGACCCGACGAATTTAATTCTTACTGACGCGATCTGAGGGACAAACCTCTATTTCTCGAAGAGGAATTTTGGTGGCGGTTCTGTGATGTTGTGGGGAGCGTTTTCTGCAGCAAGGCGTTTGGATATACAATTTATTTCATCGCGGATGAACGGTAGAAATTACATCCAAGTACTCGAAAACAGTTTACTGACATTTCTGGCAGAACATGGCGAAAAAAACTGGATTTTCCAACAAGATAATGCCAGAATTCATACCAGTTGTGAAACAATGGGTTGGATGGAGACAAATTCTATTACAGTGATGAACTGGCCGGCATGTTCGCCCGATTTGAATCCCATTGAAAACATTTGGGAAGTTTTTGTCATATGGGTATATGCTGAAAATCGCCAGTATGAATCACTGGCGGAATTGAAAGCTGCAATTCTTGATGAATGGCAGAAACTTCACCCTGAAATGTTAAATAAATTAATCCAATCGATGAAAAAATGGATTTTTGAAGTCATAAAATCCAAAGGAGGCCCTATTAATTATTAAGTTTTTGTAAAAAATTTTTTATTTGAAATTTACATGAAATAAACACTTTATTTTGTTGGAAACTTCAACTGGGTTATACATGTACAGTGCCGGAAAAAAGTTTGGAAACATGGTCTCTCAACCCACAATCATAGCTCTGAAACAGAATTCCTGGTACTTACACCTATGAAACTTTGCATAGAATAGCTGTATCCCATTTCCTTTCAATCTTTAAAGGGATATTTAATTATAGCAACTCTAAAAAAAATAGTAACAACAGTTTCGAATATGTCTGGTAATACTTGCGGAAAAAAGTATGGAAACAAAACGGTTTTTGTTGTCAAAAAGTTAATTAGAACCGTTTACTTTGAAATTGAATGTCATTAGTAGTTATTTGTTGTGCGACTGAATTAAATTTAACTCCAGTTAAAGCTTTTTTATGAAATATAATTAAAAATGCCGAAGTGTAAGTTGTACTCAATGGATTTGAAGGAGAAAATCGTTTCTATGTACAATAACGGAACAAAACAAATTCAAATTTCACAAAAACTTGATATACCAAGAGGAACAATTTCGAAAATTATTAAAAACTTTCATCAGCGAGGGACAGTCGAGTGTGCTCCAAAGTCAGGGAGGCCTAGAAAAACAACAGCAACCACCGATCGCATAGTTCAAAGGATGTCTAAACAAAAACCAGGGCAAACGGCCACTGAGATCAACGCCGAGTTAAAGAACAGAGGTATTTCAGATGTGACAGATCGGACAATTAGAAATAGATTGATGGAAAGTGGCCTTTTTGGAAGATCTCCACTGAAGAAGCCACTCTTATCAAAAGCCAATATTGCAAGAAGACTAACATTTGCAAAAGAACACATTCTTTGGACTCCCAGCAAATGGAATACAGTTCTGTGGAGTGATGAATGTAAATTTCAACTATTTAGAAGCGATGGAAAACATTACGTTAGAAGACCACGGGGTGAAAGGTACAATGCAAGGTATCAATTACCAACAGTTAAACATGGCGGAGGATCGGTAATGGTTTGGGCATGTTTTTCACGTTCTGGAGTTGGCCCAATTTCGGATAGATGGGATAATGGATCGGTATCGGTATTTGGAAATATTGCAAAACAATATGCTTCCATATGCTGAAGAAGAAATGCCGTTACGTTGGATTTTCCAACAAGATAACGATCCGAAGCATTCTTCGCGTTTAGTTAAGGATTGGTTCCAACAGGAAAAAGTGAGTGTTATGGAATGGCCTTCACAATCCCCAGATCTGAATCCAATCGAACACCTATGGGAACATGTAAAGCGTAAAATTCGACACACAAAGATTTCTAATAGGAATGCACTGTACGATGAAATCATTAGAGAATGGCAAAATATCCCGGTTTCATTTTGGGAAAAGTTGGTGGACTCAATGGAGAGGAATGCAAGCTGTACTAAAAGCGAAAGGGAGAAGCACTAAATACTAAGAAAAACATGTTATTTCCTTTAAATAAACTCGAATTATATGAAAAAGATATGCGTTTCCATACTTTTTTCCCACGAATAATACCAGATAAAATCGAAACTGTCGTCACAATTTTTTTTAGCGTTGTTATAAACAAATTTCGCTTTGAAGATTTATAAGAAATGCGGCACTGCAATTCTATGCAAAGTTTCATAGGTGTGTGCACAAGGAATTTTGTTTCAGAGCTATGATTGTGGGTTGAGAGACCATGTTTCCAAACTTTTTTCCAGTACTGTATATGAAACGAGCAAAGAAAAGTATAATATGTTAGCGGGAACTGTTGCAAAATATCGAATTCTAGCAAGAATTTATCTACAAATAATTTCAGCTGCTACATTTAGCAATCAAATACAATAGCATAATAATTTTCCGACTGGAAATAATCTAAAATTTCTACGTGGGTTATAAATATAAAACGGAGTATAGTTATTTCTAAAAAAGTCATTAAGAACTCGCCCCTCCTTCTACCACCTCCCATACAAACTGCACAATTTCACTAAATGCTGATTTTTTTAGTACCTGTTAAATTTTTGAATCCTAAATTTTGTATCAAACATTTTGATGGCAACTCTAGCGTGAAAAAATTAGTTCAATGTCGTTACCCCCTCCACCACTTCCCCTACAAAATTTTTTAAAATCAAAAAAATTCTTTTTCATCTAGTGTATCGTACGATTGGGCTTTACGCACTATAAAAGGTAATAATTTGAAATCTGGAATATATTCTTTTTAAAATGTGATTTAGAGCATATAAATTATTTGAATCCTCTCACTCTTTCCACCACCATACAAAATGAGCTTTTTCATGAAACATACTAAACCGAATTCCTCAGTACGTATAATATTTATCGAGCTCAATTTTAAATACTTGATTAGCATTATTATTAAGATAAAAAAAAATTAACTGATTAGCTTCTCTGCTTCTACCAATACAATATGACACAATTTCCCAATTCACAAAAAAACCAATTTTGTTATTAATCTGAAATTTAAGAAATGTCAATTTTATAATATTCAGTTATTTTTGAAAAAAAAAAATAACAATTAGACCCACCCACTCCTTCTACCACCTCCCATATAAACTACACAATTTCACTAAATCTAATACATTAATTTTCTCAGTACCTATTCAATTTTTGGAGCTTACATTTTGTATAAAACATTTTTATAGCTGCTCTAGCATGATGAGAAAAAAATTAGCTCCTACCACTCCTCATACAAAATTTCATGGGATCACAAAAACTTCTAATTCATCTACATTATCGTAAGATTTGGCCTTACGCGCAATCGTAGATCTGTTATGTTTAACATTAACTCCTCTTTTCTTATCCATGACTTTGCATAGAACTACGTTTTGAATAGTCCTGCGGGGCTTTTTATCATTTGTAATGATCGTGGGAGGCCTCCAACCTGAGTCATCATTTTCGCGCCTCAATTTAAATGTAGCGCGAATATCGAGCACTACAAAATACCCCTGAAGTACGGCCCTGACGCCCTAGCCCAGGCCTAGATCTAAAGAGGGGCGCTGACGCTGTGTTGAGGAGAGTGACGGCTGGACATTGGAGGCGAGCGGTTGTGATCGAGACAGGCTGGCGGGTAAGAAAAGAAAAACACGCGGTCGCCGAGTAGAAGTTGCCGTCGAGACGGGCGAGTGAAAAGAAAATAAAAACATAACAGGGCTACGATTGCGCGTAAAGCGCAATCTTACGATACTCTAGATGAAATAGAATTTTTTGTGATCCCAAGAAATTTTGTATGGGGAGTGTTAGAAGGGATGATAGCATTGTACTAATTTTTTCGACATCATGCTAAAGTAGCTATGAAAATGTTTTATACAAAATGCTTACTCCAAAAACTGAATGGGAACTGAGAAAATTAGTGAGTTTGATTTAGTGAAAATGTGCAGTTTGTATGGGAGGTGGTAGAAAGAGTGGGGGGATTTTGATGATTTTTTCAGAAATAACTAGAAATATTATAAAATTGGTATCTCTTAAATTTCAGACTAGTGCCATTCATAATTTTCAAGAAAATCGATTTTTTGTGAAGTTGTGAAACTGTGTCATATTGTATGGGAGGGGGTAGAAGGAGTGAAGCAAATCAAATATTTTTTTTCTCATCTTAGTATTAATATTAATTAAATATTTATTACAAAATATGAGCTCAACAAATGTTATATGTTCTGAGAAAATCGGCTTAGAGCATTTCAGGAAAAAGTGTAGTTTGTATGGGAGGGGGTGGAAGGAAAGGGAGGAAGCAAATAATTTTTGTACTGTAGATTTAAATCATTAAAAAAGTAATATATACCAAAATTGAGACCAATAGCTTTTATACTTTTTGAGTAAATCCATTTATTGTCAAATTGCAAAATTGTGTCATTTTGTATGGGAGGGGGTAGAAGGGGTGAAGTTAATCATCTCATTTTTTTTGACCTTACTAACAATTTTAAATAAGTATTTGGTGCGCAATTTCAGCCCGCTGAATTTTATAAGCACTGAGGAAATTGGCTTAGAGTAATTCATGATAAGTACAGTTTGTATGGGAGGTGGTAGAAGGAGGGGGAGGACACGCACAATTTTTATATGATAGATTGACATTATCATAAAAGTAATATATTCTGAATTTCAGGCCAATAACTTTTATACTTTTTGAGCAAATCCGTTTATTGTCAAATTGCGTAATTGTGTCATTTTGTACGGGAGGGGGTAGAAGGGGTGGAGCGATTTGGCCCGTTCACGAACTTGACCTTACTTTTTTGTCGAAAACGACGTGTACAAAATTTGAACTTTCTAGCTCAACGCGTTCTCAAGCTAGAGAGCGCACGGACGGACGGACGGACGGACGGACGGACGGACGGACAGACGGACGGACGGACGGACGGACGGACGGACGGACGGACGGACGGACATCCGGTTTTGAAATTTTTGAGTGATAATATTAACTTCTGTATTCATCATTTTTTTCTCCGAGCCTTATTTCTTGGCGTTACAAACCTTAGAGCGAACTTATAATACTCTCAGATTCCATCTAGAGTATAAACAGGGAAATATCCGAAATAAAAGAGTGATATCGTTGGATGAAAAGGTTCGGGAGTATAAACGTTAAAGCTGATCGATATCGCGATAAATGACGTGTTGCCGGAAAAGGACGCGAGGAAAATCACGCGGTTTAGGTATGGAAAGTGCCGTCAAGCCGGGCGATCAAAAACGGTAAGGAAATTTTAAGAAACGGATGGTGAAGTGCCGTAGAGCCGAAAGTACGGGAGTAAAACACGCGGCCGACGTAGGGAAAAGTTCCGTCACTCAGGGCGATTAAGAACCGCAAGGAAACTTTACGAATAACGGATTGTGAAGTGCCGTGTAGCCGAAAGTACGAGAATAAAACCACGCGGTCGACTCAGGGGAAAGTTCCGTCACGCAGGAAGGCAAGAACTATATTATTCGGTGAGTTTTACTCTCATAGATCCTTACAGCTCGGAGAACTGCATTATTCCGAAATCCTTTTATTCGGAGACCATCATCCATATTCGGAGTACATCAATATTATTCAGCGATCACAATTCGGTCTTATTACTCTGGGAACACTATATATTCGGAGTTATATTAATATTATTCAGTGATCATAATTCGGTTTTATTATTCTGAGAACTTTATATATTCGGAGTACATCACTATTATTCTGCGATCATAATTCGGTCTTATTACTCTGAGAACACTATATATTCGGAGTTATATTAATATTATTCAGTGATCATAATTCGGTTTTATTATTCTGAGAACTTTATATATTCGGAGTACATCAATATTATTCAGCGATCACAATTCGGTCTTATTACTCTGAGAACATTATATATTCGGAGTTATATTAATATTATTCAGTGATCATAATTTGGTTTTATTATTCTGAGAACTATATATATTCGGAGTACCTCAATATTATTCATCGATCACAATTCGGTCTTATTACTCTGAGAACATTATATATTCGGAGTTATATTAATATTATTCAGTGATCATACGGCAGTTTTATTATTCTGAGAACTTTATATATTCGGAGTATATCAATATTATTCAGTGATCATAATTCGGTTTTATTATTCTGAGAACTATATATAGTCGGAGTACATCAATATTATTCAGCGATCATAATTCGGTCTTAGTACTATGAGAACATTATGTTTTGGAGAACTGCATATTCAGTGAACGTCGTTTTCGGAGTCCTAAATTATTATCCGGAGATCATCAATAATATTCGGAGATCATCAGTAGTATGCGGAGATCCTAAACATTATTCGGAGATCATTAGTATTATTCAGAAATCATTGTTCAGGGGCTTATTACTCTGAGAACATTACGTTTCGGAGAACCTTAGTATTTAGTAAATTTAAGATTCGGAGTTCATTATTTGTTATTCGGAGATCATTAGTAGTATTCATAGATCTTTATTAGATGTTCGAAAGTGAACATGACCGCTCGTTTTCTTGGTTTGTAGATATACATATTAGTATTCAAAGTTTAGTGTCGGAGAGATTTTCATTGGGAGGTTGGATCCAAACTCGTTCAGTAGAGATTAATTAGCGATATACCAAACCAGGTTTTCGAGAGTCTAACCCAACAAGGGGCTTGGTGTATGTAGAGACAATGTTGTTTTTTGAATTTAATAAACTAATAATGATGAGTACTTAGAACGTTTATTTTTGGATTCGACAGACCTTTCCCGTTGCAGGAGGACGCTTCAGGGTTGACAGTACGGATTGGTAAGGATAAGCATCATAAACCACCCACGCAGAGCATCTCCGTCCGAGATCCTTTCTGAGAGAGTCACGAATGTCATCTGGGCCTTCAGCCACAAATATATTTGATTCCCCCCTTAACCCCTCCTCCGTGAGGTCCTTTAATCAGCTGCATGAAATTTTATTATGTTGAGGATGAGATGGCAAAAACCCTCCCCGGTGGCCGACGAGCTGAGCCGTGCCAGCCAACTAGCATGCAGCAGCCCATCTCACCACCACACCATGACATAATAAATGGCGCCCAACGTTTGTTCTAACAAACGAATTTAAAGAGGCTTCCTTATTCTGATGAAGCCATAGTGTAAGTCTGCACGACGGAAACTAGTTCTTTACGAACAGTATTGATCTGCAGTCTGCAGTTTCCACTAACTAAAGTCGACTACGCGACATTGACACTTCGTTTAAGCTTTCAGCCCAGTCTATACGACTACCTTGTTGTTTTCCCGTCCCTTTAATCCCCCCTATTTTATTTTAGTCAATTGGTGTGATCACTCTAGCCTTATATCGTTCTAGTACATGACAGAGTCCTTCACCAATGTTGAGTGTGTCAGAATTTTCTGTTAAGACGGTAGTCTGAAACCCAGTATTCGTTGTTCCTGCTAGTAGAGATAAGATTAATTCCTGTCTTCACTGCTTCGATGTCGGAATGTCTACCCTTCTAACGAACGACGAACTATAAGTGGTAGCTGCTCGGTCAATCTCTTTAGTCGAATCACTGAAACTCATTCAAGCAAATTCTTGCAGGAGTATTGTTCGGGAGTAACTGCTAACCACGTTCATACTCTTAACTTGGTTTCCGTGTCTCCACATTGAACAGTGGTAGTCCGGAAAAACTATATACTATTTTATCCCAATTACTTCCTCCGTCCGGGGGAGTCATTCTTAATCCTGATAGTCGTTTGATAACGGAAAAAGGAACTGTCGAATCCAAAAACTTTAGAGATTTTTTTTTATAGGTGTCACTTATACCTACTCATTTTGGAGCGTATGTTAGGATCCTTCCTGCCAGGAAGCACTCATTCTATCTGGTTACTCATTTCGAATTGAGATATACAATTCTCTTCTATGGTATAGTTGTAAGTTTATATTAACTATCGCTTCAGTATTAACTAACTGATAATCTTGAATCAAAGGTTAAACAAATATTTTTATATTATGTCCGTTCCTATACGTCCCGAAGAGCGGGAACCCAATCCCCAGGGAATTGATCAAATTACTTATTCACCCATAACGACTAGCACCATTCGCTTTAACAAACACCTCGACCAAATGAATTTTGACGACATATTCAATTCATCATCCCAAGCCCCGCCATCACACGAAGTTAACTTACAAGAAGCTATTCGAGAAGCAGTGGCACCCACCTTAGAGACGCTCACCTTACAGATGAGAAACCTCACTAGTCGGTTACTACCGGACCTCTCCGAGGACTCGGAAGCAGATAACCCTGTAGCTACTAGCCTGGAACCTAATAAGCCCACTACTACATACGTTGCTCCCGGTACCGCGAAGAGAACGAGTACGGCTCACAGTTTCCCTAAACACGTCATAGGAAAGATTTTAGCTGGATGGAGATTGAAATTTAATGGAGACCCCTCTGAATTGTCAGTGGACGAATTTTTAGACACGGCGGAAACTTTATCTGAACGCTCAGGACTCGACGCCGAAGACCTGAATATACATCTGCATGTTTTACTAGGAGGTCGAGCTTTACAATGGTACTGGAGACACCTACGAAATAATCCGAACGCTGATTGGCGCATAACAAGCACCGCTCTACACCATCAATTCCGTCAGTTGACAACCAATGGCGAAGCACTGCGAGCCCTCATGGATAGAAAACAAAAATCAAATGAGTCCGTGGACGCATATTTCGATGCAATGATCAAGTTGCGAGATCAACTTGGACGTCCAATGCCAGAACAGGAAATGATTGAATTTTTGAGAGCTAATTTGTTACCGCATATCAGCAATTTAATCTTCTCATCAACCGCGCGAAAAGTTACGGATTTACTTGACTTAGGACGTGCCGCAGAAAAACAATTTCAGCACCAGGACCGTCAACGACTAGGTTTTCCTCGCCCCCTGCGTACTGTACAAGCCCTCGAAAGGGATGAGTCTTTAATCCAGTTCGATGTACCAATCAACCAAGAGCCTTCGGTGGAAGCTATTGAGGCAAACCAAACAAACACACGAGTCCCAACCCCACGAAAAGGCTGCTGGAACTGTCAAGCAAGTGGTCATTCATTCAGAGAATGTTCTTCACCACAACGTAGCTTGTTCTGTTACAGGTGTGGCGCGGCTAATGTGACAACCGCAGTTTGCTTAGACTGTCGTCCGGGAAACGGCCACAGGAACGAGTACATCTCCGGTCCAACTCGCTCCGAACCAAACAGACCGGTTCTTCAGAATGCAAGACTACCTCCATCTCTTCGGAATCAGTCGCCCAATTGGAAAACACGCCAACCAGAACACAGAAGACCGTAAGCATTGTTAAAAGGAATGTTCCTCCTGCATCTTCATCGGATATCCACACAAGCATTAACTCCAGACCATCACTACATGAACGTCATTGTAGATACATGCAAGCGCGTCAACGCATATTTAACGAAGCAAAACCGCCTCCGAAAAAGTCAATAGCTCGAGTTCGGAATGTGCATCAGGAGCTAAAGAAAAAATGGCATGCTGTGGCGTCCACTGTTCTACCCTGCGCCGAAGACCCTAGGCCGTATGCACCAGTCTTCATTAAAGGCGTGAAAATGTTGGGACTGTTGGATAGCGGGGCCAGCATTAGCTGCTTAGGAGACGGAGCTATTAAATTGCTGGAAGCCATGCAAGAGACCTTTAAACCAGTGTCTGCTTCCCTAAGGACTGCAGACGGAGCTGGTCAACAAATTATAGGCTATGTTGAATTGCCTATCACATATAAAAGTAAAACGCATCCTCTTCGTCTATACATAGTTCCCAGCCTGAGTCAATCCCTGTACCTTGGTACTGATTTCTGGAAGACCTTTGAGATAGCTCCCTCGATATTCTCTCCGGTTGAGGCAACAAGATCCATGCCTAACAATATCTCCGAACTGTGCCCAGCGACATTAACTCCTCAACAACGAACTCAGCTCGATAAAGTTATGACACAATACCCATCGTGTGCAGTACTCGGCCTTGGAAAGACTACTCTGGAACAACATACTATTGATGTGGGTCAGGCGGAACCTATTAAACAGCGCCATTATCCCATCTCTCCGGCAATTCAGCAAGACATGAACGTAGAATTAGACCGCATGCTGAAGCTTGGGGTGATAGAAGAGAGTCAAAGTGCCTGGAGCTCCCCAGTGGTGTTGATTCGTAAGCCAGGTAAAAACAGGTTGTGCTTAGATTCCCGAAAAATAAATTCAGTAACTAAAAAGGACGCATATCCGTTACCACATATTGAAGGATTACTAAGTCGATTGCAAGAGACCAAATTCGTTTCCAGCATCGATTTAAAAGACGCCTTTTGGCAAATCCCCCTCGAAACGAAATCACGCGAGATCACAGCCTTTACTGTACCAGGACGCCCGCTCTACCAGTTTACGGTCATGCCGTTCGGGTTATGCAACGCCCCACAAAGGATGTGTAGGCTGATGGATAAAGCAATTCCAGTCTGTTTGCGTGATCAGGTGTTTGTATATCTCGACGATCTGTTAGTTATATCTACGGACTTTGAAGCACATATAAGGTTGTTGGGTCAGGTGGCTAACTTATTACGTCAGGCGGGATTGACCATTAACGTTGAAAAAAGCAAATTTTGCATGCGAGAAGTAAAGTATTTAGGTTATATCGTAGGAGTGGATGGTCTACGTACAGACTCTGATAAAGTGTCAGCTATCTCGTAATTTCCGGCGCCGAAAACTATAAAACAGGTACGTAGATTTCTCGGCATGACGGGATGGTACCGAAGGTTTATCGCAGGCTATTCTACTCTTGCGGCCCCTATCACCGAGTGTTTGAAGGGAAGGGCGAAATTCTTATGGACGGAAGCAGCTGACAAGGCATTCCAAGACCTCAAAACCCAACTAATTACAGCCCCCGTTCTCGCCAGCCCGGATTTTAACAAACCTTTCACTATCCAATGTGATGCCAGCTCTGTGGGAATTGGAGGAGTATTATACCAAGTGTCGGCCGAGGGCCATGACAAACCCATTGCATTTTTCTCTCAAAAATTGAACGCAGCACAACGAAATTACAGCGTAACAGAGTTAGAGTGCTACGCAGTTGTCATGAGTCTGAAAAAGTTCCGACCGTATGTAGAGGGTATGCCGTTTCGAGTCATCACGGATCACTCCAGTTTGCAGTGGCTCATGCAACAAAAGGATCTGAGTGGACGGCTAGCCAGATGGAGCTTGAAATTACAGGCATTTGATTTCACTATCGAATATCGAAAAGGCAAGTTAAACGTTGTACCTGATGCCCTGTCTAGAGTTTACCTAGACGAACTGGATGCCGTGGTTCCTCTAACGGACATAAATTTAGAAGACCCGGAGTTCAATTCGGAAGAATATGACCGACTGCGCAATTCAATCACCAATTCCGCAGCTCGTCTACCAGACCTGAAGCTATCGGATAACTACGTCTATAAGAGAACAGAATTTTCCGTGGGAGAGGACATACTTGACGACCTGGCATGGAAACTATGGGTACCAACGAAGCTTACATCGAGGTTGATAAAGCAGGCCCACGATTCGCCCTTGGCTGCTCACGGAGGCATCGCAAAAACCCTTCACCGCCTAAAGACAAAGTATTACTGGCCTGGAATGGCGGCGCAAGTTCGGAATTATGTATCCAGTTGTAATATATGCAAACAAATCAAAGCCCCTAATACCATCCTGAGACCCCCCATGGGACACTCCGCCACCTCGGAACGTCCATGGCAGCGCATATTTGTCGACTTCTTGGGACCATACCCCCGGTCTAAAGCAGGCAATACCTGTCTCTTTATCGTTTTAGATCATTTAAGCAAATTTGTACTTCTCACACCTATGAAGAAAGCTACCGCATCAAACGTTTCAAAGTTCCTAGAAGAGAACGTATTTCACATGTATGGAGTTCCAGAAACTTTGGTGTCAGATAATGGTAAACAGTTTGTTTCTCAAGTTTTTCAAAACCTTCTGAAAACCTACGGAGTTAAACACTTTCGTACCGCTTTTTATTCCCCGCAATCAAACGCTTCCGAACGGGTGAACCGATCGATTCTTTCAGGAATTCGAGCACTAGTGGAGGAACACGATCAAGCCAATTGGGATCAAGCTATCAGTAGTATAGCGGCTGCTATTCGATCATCTAAGCATCAAACCATTGGTGTGGAACCCTATCGTATGCTATTCGGAACTCATATGGTATTGCACGCCTCCACGTACCCACTATTGCGCAAGATACAAGCTATCGGAGACTCTGAGTTGACTGTTATGCCCGAGGTAGATGTGCGAGAAGTGCTTCGCGCCAGAGCAGTAGAGCTAATTAATCACGCTCATGACATCAACGCTAGAAACTATAACACACGTTGTAGAAATGTTACCTACCGTCCGGGACAAGAAGTGTATCGGAGAAATTTCTCAATGAGTAATTTCAGTCAAGGGTACTGCGCTAAATTAGGCCCAAAATTCATTAAATGCAGAATAACTCGAAGCATAGGTAATAGCTGCTATCAGTTAGAAGACATGCGTGGAAGACCAATAGGCATATTTCACGCCAAAGACATGAGACAGTAACTCTATCTCGAATGTCTAAACAGGTAGGCCCAATAAGCCATCCGACCAGCTTAACTGGTGAAAATACAGGATGCCAATGAGCCGGAGAACGTAGAGGCCGGACGACATACCTTTTGTTTTGCTGCCCGTCTAGCTCAGTCGGTGGAGCATGAGACCCTTAATCCCAGGGTCGTGGTCGAGCCACACGTGGCCACGATCTCTCTTCAGCTTGGCTGATCTCCACAGGTGTCAACCACCCAACCTGCCCTGTAATGATCGTGGGAGGCCTCCAACCTGAGTCATCATTTTCGCGCCTCAATTTAAATGTAGCGCGAATATGGAGCACTACAAAATACCCCTGAAGTACGGCCCTGACGCCCTAGCCCAGGCCTAGATCTAAAGAGGGGCGCTGACGCTGTGTTGAGGAGAGTGACGGCTGGACATTGGAGGCGAGCGGTTGTGATCGAGACAGGCTGGCGGGTAAGAAAAGAAAAACACGCGGTCGCCGAGTAGAAGTTGCCGTCGAGACGGGCGAGTGAAAAGAAAATAAAAACAGGGAAATATCCGAAATAAAAGAGTGATATCGTTGGATGAAAAGGTTCGGGAGTATAAACGTTAAAGCTGATCGATATCGCGATAAATGACGTGTTGCCGGAAAAGGACGCGAGGAAAATCACGCGGTTTAGGTATGGAAAGTGCCGTCAAGCCGGGCGATCAAAAACGGTAAGGAAATTTTAAGAAACGGATGGTGAAGTGCCGTAGAGCCGAAAGTACGGGAGTAAAACACGCGGCCGACGTAGGGAAAAGTTCCGTCACTCAGGGCGATTAAGAACCGCAAGGAAACTTTACGAATAACGGATTGTGAAGTGCCGTGTAGCCGAAAGTACGAGAATAAAACCACGCGGTCGACTCAGGGGAAAGTTCCGTCACGCAGGAAGGCAAGAACTATATTATTCGGTGAGTTTTATTCTCATAGATCCTTACAGCTCGGAGAACTGCATTATTCCGAAATCCTTTTATTCGGAGACCATCATCCATATTCGGAGTACATCAATATTATTCAGCGATCACAATTCGGTCTTATTACTCTGGGAACACTATATATTCGGAGTTATATTAATATTATTCAGTGATCATAATTCGGTTTTATTATTCTGAGAACTTTATATATTCGGAGTACATCACTATTATTCTGCGATCATAATTCGGTCTTATTACTCTGAGAACACTATATATTCGGAGTTATATTAATATTATTCAGTGATCATACGGCAGTTTTATTATTCTGAGAACTTTATATATTCGGAGTATATCAATATTATTCAGTGATCATAATTCGGTTTTATTATTCTGAGAACTATATATAGTCGGAGTACATCAATATTATTCAGCGATCATAATTCGGTCTTAGTACTATGAGAACATTATGTTTTGGAGAACTGCATATTCAGTGAACGTCGTTTTCGGAGTCCTAAATTATTATCCGGAGATCATCAATAATATTCGGAGATCATCAGTAGTATGCGGAGATCCTAAACATTATTCGGAAATCATTAGTATTATTCAGAAATCATTGTTCAGGGGCTTATTACTCTGAGAACATTACGTTTCGGAGAACCTTAGTATTTAGTAAATTTAAGATTCGGAGTTCATTATTTGTTATTCGGAGATCGAAAGTGAACATGACCGCTCGTTTTCTTGGTTTGTAGATATACATATTAGTATTCAAAGTTTAGTGTCGGAGAGATTTTCATTGGGAGGTTGGATCCAAACTCGTTCAGTAGAGATTAATTAGCGATATACCAAACCAGGTTTTCGAGAGTCTAACCCAACAAGGGGCTTGGTGTATGTAGAGACAATGTTGTTTTTTGAATTTAATAAACTAATAATGATGAGTACTTAGAACGTTTATTTTTGGATTCGACAGACCTTTCCCGTTGCAGGAGGACGCTTCAGGGTTGACAGTACGGATTGGTAAGGATAAGCATCATAAACCACCCACGCAGAGCATCTCCGTCCGAGATCCTTTCTGAGAGAGTCACGAATGTCATCTGGGCCTTCAGCCACAAATATATTTGATTCCCCCCTTAACCCCTCCTCCGTGAGGTCCTTTAATCAGCTGCATGAAATTTTATTATGTTGAGGATGAGATGGCAAAAACCCTCCCCGGTGGCCGACGAGCTGAGCCGTGCCAGCCAACTAGCATGCAGCAGCCCATCTCACCACCACACCATGACATAATACATTAGCTCCCCTTTTCGTATGCAAATATGGCTACGCATAGAACTACGTTTTGAAATTTTCATTATTTTCGGGGTGGAAAATCGGAGAAAATAGTGTTTTACATAATAAACAAGTTATCTTTTTTTAAGTGCATTTTAAGACATAACGTCATAACGAAGTCGTGCCATTATTTGAAATCTCTGCCAAATGAGCGTTGGTTGTCATTATTAGAGCTGGCAATGATTGCTCGGCAATATAAATTATTCCGTGTTCAAATACAATACAAAATAAAACTGGTATTTCTCGAAGCTGTTCAGTATCGAGCCAGCAGTGTATAATTCAAGTTTGGTGTAAATTTCACAAGTCAACAATGGTGTGTTCTCTAGTTGTTTTATATAAATGATCGGGAGTTCACGGGGTTTTTATCTCTTTTAATAAATGACATTTTAAATGCGACATATATAAACTTAGAGGTTAAAATTAGTTATGACTTACACGTCTAATCTTATGAGTACTACTCGACTACGATATACTTCAGTTTCATCTTAAATATTATTTTGCTATCTCTAACATATCTGGTGGTGAACTCATGAGCAATATTTCCATGTGTCACATCGTTTGATAACGATGGTCCATTATTTTTTTCATAACGATTAACTGCGTGGTGCAACGTTTGTTATTTGTTTTATCTCTTGTAAATACTCCGCCCACTTGTTCGGTTACAGCTTCTGTTCTGGTGGTTGATAAATTACCGTGTGTTGTCCTGGTGGTTGATGATGAATCATCGTATTTTGTCCACATGGGGTGGAAGTGACCTGTGAAGAGTACGTAACTGCCTTTATGTTACTAGGCAACAAACCGACGGCTGGATGGACGATTGCCAGTAATAATGCCTTAACTTATGTCATTACTTTTCTCTTAATTGCAGGCCAATCGAGCGTTCACCATCGACTACAATGCGAACACCTTCCTTATGGACGGATCGCCGTTTCGCTATGTCTCCGGGTCATTTCATTACTTTCGAGCTATGCCACAAACATGGAGTACTAAACTGCGGACAATGCGCGCTGCCGGACTGAATGCAGTCGATACGTAAATCAATTGACACAAGTAATCACTAAAAAAGTTGAACTAAGTTTGTAGGATTTCAGGTACGTTGAATGGTCCCTGCATAATCCGAAGGACGGTGAGTATACCTTCGAAGGTATGGCCGACATTGAAAAGTTCATCAAGACTGCCCAGGATGAGGATTTATATGTGATTCTAAGACCGGGTCCGTACATTTGTGCCGAGCGGGATAACGTAAGACGTTTGTGTCTCGAAATTTAAAAGGAATAATGGCAAGGTCATTTTTACAGGGTGGGCTGCCTTATTGGTTGTTTAGAAAATATCCTAACATCAAAGTGAGAACCAGCGATCAGAACTTTAAGAAGGAAGTTTCCACGTGGTACGCGAAACTTATGCCCAAGCTGCAGAAGTATTTCTACGGAAATGGAGGTAACATCATTATGGTGCAAGTGGAAAACGAGTACGGGAGCTTCCATGCATGCGACAAGAATTACCTAAACTGGCTGCGCGACGAAACCAAAATTTTCGTCCAGGACAAATCACTCCTCTTCACGACCGACATTCCAAATGAAAAAATTTCGTGCGGAAAAATCGAAGGAGTCTTTGCTACTACCGACTTTGGAATCGATCGCGGTAAATTATTACTAGGCGACCTTCTTCACTAATAACTAATAATGACGCTTATCGCTTCCTTTATGCATCGAAACAGCTGACGAAATGGACAAAATCTGGGAAACACTTCGTACGGTACAGCCAAATGGTCCCCTTGTAAATTCGGAATTCTACCCCGGCTGGCTGACTCATTGGCAAGAAGATAATCAGCGCCGGAATGCCGACACGGTTGCTGCGACGTTAAAGTAAGGAGCCTTGCAAATACTTAGCTTTAGATTTTACCTGTTGGGAAATTCTGATGGCTTGGTAGTGAGACGCGGTGAATTGGTTCACACGCATGTAAAACTTCCCGGTCTTGACGACAGCGGTGCAGCGCGGTGTTTTCTTCTCTCACGGTCTAGGAATTTTACGTAAAGGTGAAATTCACGGGCGAGCAGCCACTTTCTGCAAGTTACTCACGTGCTTCTGGTCCCCTATTCGGGCGAAATTCAAATTAAACTTGTTTGATATTTCTTATTATCTTTTTTTCCCGAACAAGTTTTGTTGGCGCCTCGTCGATGCTAAGCCATAGATTTTTATTTAATCGCGGCCTTGGTGCTATGAACGCCTGTTACTTGTTGCTTATGACGCGACTTGTGTACGAACGAAATTAACCACGTGATCCCCGTATTGCAATGTTGAGGTACTACAAACATCGTGTTCGGAGACATTTCCAACCAGGGCCGGAGGTGAAAAAATTGTTGGGACGGTGTTGCTGATTAAGCTGATGACGATAAGCTGGTTTTGTGAGGGCCAAAATGTTAAATTAAAACTCTTGAGTTTACTAAACGTTATAATATTTATTGAATTATTGTGCTTGGGTCGACGATTGACACAGAACAGAAAAAATATTGACATGTTTAATATTCAATTGTTTCCGCTTTTTTCATGGCGACTAGATTGATTTATTTTCTCAATTGTGTCCATCCTCCGGCCTCCCGCCAGCTGTGGCTGGCAGTAAGGGTAGTACAGCAATCTTTGTAATTGGCCGATCGAATGAACCTCTATTAGTCTGGATCTTGACGACTCTGACTCTTCTATCTCGACCTGGATAGCATTCGGATATTCGACCCAACATCCATTTAGAGGGAGGCACGTTATCCCCCTTTACCACAACGATGGTTCCCGGAGTCAAGTCATTCTTCTCTCTTGACCACTTTCTGCGATGTTGTAGTGACGTCAGATAGGATTGGTGACATCGTTTCCAAAAACTCTGTTTAAGTTGCTGCAAGAGTTGCCAATTAGTTAAATAATTAGTATTAATTGAGATACTAGCTTCGGGAATAGTTGTATATGGTTGTCCGATTAAAAAATGTGCCGGAGTAAGCACGTCATAGTCTGAGTCGGATATAGAGTATAGTGGTCTTGAGTTAAGTATACATAAATTCGATTGAATAACTATTTGACCAAGATGAGAGCTACTCTTTCGACATCCTTCATTCACAACATGTTGTTCACCATTTGTTAGATATATTCGAGGAACTGACCAGGTTGATTTTGCTGACCTTAAGAAGTCAGGTCCGTTCCACCGAAGAGAATAGTTAAACAGAGAAGTTGGTAATAAGCCACGTGAAGCACAATCCGCTGGATTAAGATTCGAGGATACGTGGTTCCAGCACGATCTTGGAAGCACGTTTAGTATTTCTGCCGTCCGGTTGGCCATAAAAGTTTTAAGAGTCCGCGGTTGTACGGATAACCAAGCTAGTACAATTTGAGAATCGGACCACGCGAAGCACTTTTCTAACTCAATTTGTAACGATGTTTTAATTGATTCAAATAATCGAGATAGCAATACAGCTGGGCAGAGTTCGAGTTTTGCAATTGTAATTTGCTTGAGAGGCGCTACCTTTGTTTTTGCAGCCACTAATACGACATGGCAGCTACCCGATAAGTAGTTACGACAGTATATTACCGCGGAGTACGCCTTTTCGGAGGCATCACAAAATCCATGATATTCACATGCATGAGAATTAACGATTTTACGCGGAACGCGAAATTTGTCAAGTAGCGGCAGTTGACTACGAATTTCATTCCATTGCTTTTTTATGCCACACGATATGTCGTCATCCCATCCAATCTTGTGTAGCCAAAGATCCTGAAATAAGATCTTTACCCAAATGATTGCCGGTGCCAAAAATCCTAGTGGGTCAAATATTCTGGCAGCATCAGATAGGTATGATCGTTTTGTATAGATATACGCGCTTGGCAATAAGACTTTAATTATGATAAAAGATCATCCATGTAAAAATCGTTGAGAATAATAGCGGATGCGTCTGGATATTGTTGTTGATAATCGAGAGCAAGCTGCTTTAAAGTCCGAACAGCAAGAAATGGCGCAGAAGTGGTACCATAAGTAACAGTACACAGACGATAATGTTTAAATGGTTCAGCGCTATTCTCTCGCCATAAGATTCTTTGATAATCTTGATGACTATCTGCGATTAATATTGCCTAAACATTTTCTCAATATCAGCCGTAAACACGAACTGATGTCGCCGAAATCGCAAACAGATTGCGAATAGTTCTCTCTGAATTGGAGGTCCAGGAAGCAAATGATCATTCAAGGACGAGCCATTTGACGATTTTGCGGATCCATCGAAAACTACACGTAGCTTGGTAGTTGTACTGTCTTCCTTAAAAACAGCGTGATGTGGAAGATAGTAGGAATTCGGATTATTGATTTCATTCTGTGGTATTGGAGTCATGTGCCCAAGTGATATATCCTCAGACATAAATTCAGAGTATCGAGTCTTAAGATCAGGATTCAATCTAAATCGTCTTTCCATTCCCTTCATACGATTAATAAGCGCGTTGATAGAATTTCCAAGAGGGATTGAAGAGATATCTTTAAACGGAAGTTCAACTACGTATCTTCCTTCATTATTCCTCGTATGTGTTGTGGAATAATTATTTTCAGTCTTTAGTTCTTCTTCAGATAGATGAGATACAAAAGAAACCTCTTCTATTTCCCAAAATCTTCTCAGAGTTAAATCCGCATCAGTACAAGCTAAATTTGATGCACACGATGTAATTGGGACATTGGAAGTTGAAGAGTCAGGTAATTGCAGCTGACCGGCTACAATCCAACCGAAAATTGTAGATATTGCTGACAGTTGACCACTAGAACCACAAAATGTTTCCGGTTTGATGATATTGAACAGATGATCACAGCCCAAAAGAATGTCGATTTTACTTGGAATGTGAAGTTTTGGATCCGCAAGTTGAAGATGTGATAAATGCGCAAGCGAATTTTGCTGAATATGCGAACTGAGAAGCACAGCACTGATTTTGCTTAGCACGTATGCTGTTATTTGTAAGGACTCCTGATTAACACGTGATTTGAGTATAACAGAAGTGCGTCCTCGAGTAAATCCAGCGTTGACCGATGATAATCCATTAATTGCGACGCGTGCATGAGTCCGAGGTAGTTTTAAACGTTGTAGACACGGTTCGGATATGAACGATAGTTGTGATCCGGTATCCAGAAGTACTCGGCAGGGTTGGTACTTCCCATAATTATCACGAACTAGAACCAATGCCGTTGGTAAAAGTGTTTGACAGGAATTGTGACTGCTTGTATGAGTCGAATGATTATTTATTAGCGCCTGCGCTGTCGATTCACTTGAATCCGAGGATGTCAATGGAATTGAACCGGTAAATGATTGCGATTCCGTTGACAGATTGGCAGCACTAAATTGTCGATTATTCGTCGTATTGTTTATTTCAAGATGCAGCAGAGTGTGATGTCTTTTATTGCATTTCTTGCAGCGATGTTTCTAATGACATGATATAGACGAATGCCCTGTGCGAAGGCAGTTGAAGCAAACACCGTGTTTGCTTACGAATGTACGTTTTGATTCTATATCAAGAGAATTAAATTTATCGCAGCGCATCAGTAAATGATTTTCCTTACATTTAGGACAAACCATTGTGGTTGAAGAAAAATGGCAATTCTTCGAGGAAGATTTCTGCTGACCACTCTTGTTAGTACTAAAAGATGAATGTGATTTCTCAAGCGTTTCACAGCGTCTCTCCAAAAATTTCAAAAAATTATCGAGAGAAGGAAAATCTTCTGTATTTTCCTCAGCCCATCTGTATCGAGTTTTTTCGTCGACCTTGGTCAATAAGATATGAATTAACCAAATATCTCTAGTCTCAGCTTCTGTACCTAATGCTCGAAGTCCTCGAATGACTTCATTAGCTGAATCGGAGAAGGTTCTAAGTGCCGCGGCGGAATTCGAGTCTGAGAATTGAAGCGATAAAAGTCTATTAACGAACGCCTTGGCAATAGGACCCTTTTTATCATAACGCGCATTTAATTTGTCCCAAGCTTCGAGATAATTGGCATCCGAGATCGTTAAATGTTTTAATAGATTAAGAGCATCTCCCGACAGAAAACTCTTCAAATAATGCAATTTCTGCGAGCCCGAAAGGTTTTTATTATTGTGAACCGAACTAATGTAAAGGTCTTTAAATGAACACCATTCATTGAAATCACCGGAAAATGAAGGAATTGTTATTTTAGGTAATTGACTTTCAACAAGACAAGAGCCTTTAATCGGTGTATTATCTGACATATTATCGAAAACATCATAACCACAATTGGACGAATTTTGATTAACCGACACGACATTGAGTTCATGAATGTATCTCAATAAAATTTGTTTGCATTGAAAATATCGCTCTTCAAATTCGATACTATCACCGTCATCAATAAATTCGCTAGGATCATCTGCCGTTTCCATCAAATTTGTATGAATGGCTTGATAATCCTTCCACGCGTCGTCCAATCGTTTATCACGCACAGTCAAATCTTCGATTGTTCGATTCCCGACGCTTAAGTTCACAAGATAGGAATTTAATCGTGTTAAAATTCCCTTAACATGTCCACGGCGGGCTCTTAGCACATCCATTTTTTATAATTTAATAACTCGCAAAATTAACGAAAATACCGCACAACCGCTCTATTTTCTGATCGAATTTTATTTTGTATGTATTTTTTCTTGAATTTCCAATATAATAAAAGTAGGAAGAATTATACTTAAATCGACGGACCAAAATGTTGCTGATTAAACTAATGACGATAAGCTGGTTTTGTGAGGGCCAAAATGTTAAATTAAAACTCTTGAGTTTACTAAACGTTATAATATTTATTGAATTAATGTGCTTGGGTCGACGATTGATACAGAACAGAAAAGATATTGACATGTTTAATATTCAATTGTTTCCGCTTTTTTCATGGCAACTAGATTGATTTATTTTCTCAATTGTGTCCATCCTCCGGCCTCCTGCCAGCTGTGGCTGGCAGTAAGGGTAGTACATACCAAGAAAAATTCAATTTTGGGACCATTAAGGCGGCATACAGATCTACCAAAATCAGTTTAGAAAAAGGCTATTTATTGTAAGGGTTCAAAGGGGATGCAAACAAAAACACTTAAAAATTAATATCTCAACTATCTCTTAAGCTATATAATCGAAATTTAAAACATATATTAAGCTATACTAGCGAAATACAAGAAAAATATAAAATTTGGTCGTAGCAGTAGTTGGGGAAAGTGGGGAGCATTTAAAAAATTGTGCACTTTTCAAAATTTCAAACCGTTATATCTCAAAACTGAGTACAGATATCAAATTAGAAACTCGTCAGATCATGGAACTACATAGTCTTTAATTTTGGTAAAAATCTTAAATTAGGGTATGTAAGGGGAGGGAGGTTGTAAGCAAAAATGTCGAAAATGTTGAGTGGTTATTTTAGGGCTCTAGTGAAAGATAAAAAGTTAAAATTTTGCATGCGGATACATATATTTGATGTACATTGCAAAAAAATAATAACTTGTTCCACAATTGTTATAAACAGACCCCGCCGGTCTAACGTGCACAAGGTGTTTCATGTGCATTGAAAAAAACATTTAACCGGAAAATTTTTGAATGAAATTTTAAAGTAGGAACTTGGAAATTTGCGAAATGCATTTAAAAAAATCCTTAAATATATGAAATATTAACTGGTCGAATATCTTTGAAATTTCTACCCCCTCCCATACAAAAGTATTTTTTCGACCATTTTAAAAAAATCAATTATCACATAACTATTTAAAGCTGTCAATTTAAAATTTTGCTTAAGAACTTTTCAAAATAGTTGGAACAAAATTGCGTCAAAGGTTTTGAGATCGCGCTTGCCCTTCTACCTCCTCCCATACAAAAGTATGATTTCGACCAATTACATTAAATCAACTAATAACCAACAAATTAGGAGCTACTACTACTACTACAACGGCGCTACAGCCCAAATCGGACCTTGGCCTCCTGACATGCAGGTTAACTTTTTCACTACTTATTGTGGAAAGGTTGTTAGCCCTTCGCACAGCCCTCTTTCTACGAATTTTTCATTTTCGTAAAATGAGGTGACCAAGGTATATCCAAGCAGGCAATGTGTTGGAATTATATATTGCGCCGACCGGGATTTGAACTCACGACCTTCGCATTACAATACCAACACGCTACCCACTAGGCTACACCCTAGCTAGCAAATTAGGAGCTACGAACTTGAAATTTTGTACGAGTACCTTACAAGAGAACAAAATAAGATTGCATCACAAATCTTACGATTTCCTTACCTCCTCTACCCCCTCCCATACACTTGTTTGGTTTCGTGAATGTAAAATACACCGAATCTTATGAAAATTCTATGCAAATTCGTCTCTGAAACTGACATTCTATACAGGGAATATTGGACGTAATTCAAGCAATCAATTAAAAAACTATTAACATCCACCCATCCTTTCTATCACGCCCTCATAAAAACTCAAACTTGCATAAATAAACGAATGAAATATTGATTACATGCATTGATCGTATCCTCAATTCTGCCCAAGAACTCCCTTTCACTTAGTCTTACCTAACCACTCTAACCTGCATATTAACTTTCCACACATCCGCAACTTTTCCCAAGAGTAATAAAGTTTCGCCCAACTTGTTGGCAGTTTATTTAGTAAGTTGTTAACAGTAGTGCAATATTTTTATTAGAATACTAATCATGATGTAATATGTTTCGTTTTTTTTTTTAATTTTAATTTTTAATTGTGAATTTTTTTTTTTCTAATTTTTCAGAGAAATGTTGCAAATTGGTGCCAACGTTAATTTTTACATGTTCTTCGGCGGAACCAATTTCGGCTTTACAGCAGGTGCCAACGATTTTGGCTCTCAAAAATATATGGCAGACATAACGTCCTACGATTACGACGCACCTATGGATGAAGCGGGCGATCCTACAATGAAATATATCAAAATACGAAATGTGATTGATCAATTTCTAAGCTTACCGGCGATACCAATGCCTGACAAAGCGCCAAAAATGTCTTTAAATGCAGTTTCGTTGAAACCTATCGACCTCTTGCTATCGGCTTCAGGACGTCGCAATCTGGTTACTAATTCAGTTGAATCCAATCATCCAGCTAGCTTTGAGAGTCTTGATCAATTTTCAGGACTAGTGATTTACGAAGCCGATCTTCCATCGTTGAAAATTGATCCAACGCTTTTGAGCGTTAAAGGTCTGGCGGATCGAGCAATCGTCTTAGTTGATAATTTGTTTATTGGGGTCCTATCGCGTGAGAATGGAATCACATCTCTACCTATTAGTTCTGGATTTGGCAAAAGACTTCAGCTTATCGTTGAAAACCAAGGCAGGATTAACTTCAATATTGCCAACGATACTAAAGGAATTTTGGATGAAATTCAAGTACAGCAATTTAATGAAGCTCATGATACTGTGGTTGGGTGGACTTCGTCTGCCGTGCCGCTGGAAAGTACTCAAATTTTAAAGTTAATCGACGAACGAAAAAACGAGCACATCACCATCAACTCCAAAGGTTTACTGCTAGAAGGACCAGCAATTTATTATACTGAATTCACTATTACACGTGATGAGATACTCGACACTTATATCGATCCGACTGGTTGGGGTAAAGGAGTTATTTTTATAAACGGATTCAACTTGGGTCGCTATTGGCCACTAGTTGGTCCACAGATTACAGTGTACCTACCGAAAGAATTGTTGAAGAAGGGCGTTAACACTATTGCCATTGTAGAATATCAAAAAGCACCAAATGATGGCAGAATTAGTTTTACTGATACCGCACGATTGGATGGTGTTTCGGTGAAAAGGAAAACTGAATTATAAAAATACGTAATTTTTAATTTAATATTATGTTTTGTTTTGGTTAAATACAATTTTTGATTTGGTGGTTCTAATGTTGTGTATCTATTATAAGTTTTACAAATAACAAATAAGTCCATAAATCTATGTTGTTCATGATGTTTTAAAACAAAATAATTACACACATATCACTGGTTCCAATTAACGCACTGTGATAGTCTTTGGCTTATGGTAACGTTTTACGAGAAAAATATAGCTTTTTGTTACTTATTACACGGAAAAGTGCAAGAAAGAGACGTTTTATGTCACTTTTAAGTTTTCAATTGATTGAAATTGATGCAATGTGAAATGAAAACAAAAATCTCTTAAATATGGGTCACGAACGCGTGACAAATAAAATACCCTATTTTTCAATAAGTGTAAGCAAATTAATAATTCTACGAATTACCATAAAATATCAAAATGACAATAATTTCTAATAAAACATAAGAAATGTGAAATTAATTTAGTGGGTTCAGTTTTCCCATTTGGTGCAGTTGTACACATCGGTAACGTACTATGACACTTTACTTTGGCCTACAGCTAAACTATAACATTTTTAGTCGAACATAATTGAAAGTGTATTGCAATACAATTTCAATGATATCTTATTTGAACGAATGAGATATTAAAATAATATCACAAACGTAATTCGTTATTAATAAATGATTAATTAATATTACTAAAAATAAACTAACCTATCTTATTCTAAAATTAATATTAACAGCTGAAATATCCATTTATTTTATTACTTTACTAGCGATCGCCCGCGACTTTGTCCGCGTAAGAATCGCAATAATAACATTTTTTTTGAGTATATAGTTAGTAGTACATTATATCGGATAAATAATCTGCTTAGTTTGATGGCTCTTTGAACACAATGTTTTGTATTTTGTTGGAATCAATCAATCAAATCAAATTCCTGTTAAGACCCCCTATACGGGCATAGGACAGAAACAACTCTCTTCCACAAGGCGCGATCCTGAGCATCGGCTTTAAGCTGTTGCCAGGACTTGTTTATTTCTCTGGCCTCCTGCTCAACTGCTCGCTTCCATCGACCAACCCGACGTCTCCCTTGAGGGTTATAATCCAGAGCCTGTTTTGCGATGTTTCGCTCTGGTTTCCTCAAAGTATGACCGATCCACTGCCACTTTCGCCGTTGAATCTCAATACCTATTTTAGTCTGGCGAGTTGTACTCCAAAGTTCGTCGTTGAAGATTACTTCTGGCCAGAATATTCCTAAAATGCGCCGGAGGCATTGGTTTACGAAAGTCTGTAGTTTCTTGGTAAGTCGAACGGTCACTTTCCACGTAGTACAACCATACAACAACACGGATTTGACGCATGCGTCAAAAACTCGCAGCTTCGTGCGAAGGGAGATCTCTCTTAATCTCCAGAAAGGGGAAAGGATACCGAAGCCCTGACGAGCTTTATTTAGCCGAGCCTCAACATCCTTTTAGGCTCCGCCGTCCATGCTGACAATGCTTCCGAGATAGCAAAAATCTTGCACCTCTTCCACATCCTGTCCATTAAGAACAATCGGTGTGCTTGCGTTCGAACCCATGTGCATGTACTTGGTTTTACGCACATCTATTTTTAGTCCCGCCTCTTTGCATTTAGAATGCAACGAGCGAACATTTGACTCTAAGTCCGAACGGGTATGTGCAAGCAAACACACGTCATCAGCATAATCAAGGTGACTTAAGATGTAAAATAGTCTCCATTGAAGACCTTTACCTTCCCCACCTTCCAGTGTAGCTTTCAAGATGTCATTTATTACCACCAGAAACAGGGCTGGTGATAATATGCAGCCTTGTCTGACACCCGTTCGCACAGGAAAGCTCTCGGACAGCTCTCCTCTATGCAAGACGCGACACCTTGCATCTTCGTAGGATTCTTTAATCATAGCTATGACCTTATCTGGAATACCTCTCCTACGCAAAGCATTCCATATGTAATCTCGCTTAACGCTGTCGAAAGCCTTCTCGAAGTCCACAAACATGAGATGTAGTGGCGAACCCATTTCGGCTGACTGCTCTAATATTATCCGTAGGGTATTTGTGTGGCCGGTACAAGACGACCCTTTACGGAATCCAGCCTGATAAACTTCGAGAGTGCTCTCGACGACATCACTAATCCTATTGAGAATTACCTTAGCCATAATTTTTGATACGGCAGTAAGTAGACATATACCACGCCAATTGCCACAATCCCGAAGGTCGCCCTTCTTCGGAATTTTCACAATGACGCCCTCCTTCCATTCAGTCGGATATCTTCCATCATTCCACACCTTAGTGAAGAGTAGGAGGAGTATATAGGCTGTTATTTCCGGGTCCGCTTTGAGGAGTTCGGCTGGTAGTCCGTCTATACCTGGAGCTTTCCTTCCCGCCATTGACCGAATGGCGGAAACTATCTCTTCCTTATATGGGGGATCGTCCCTACTAGAGGATTGTTGAGGTTGGATGTTTGGAAGTTGTTCTGTTTCCGGAATATCTTCATCTGACAAGATGTTTAAAATATCAGAGAAGTATTCCTTCCATCGTCGCAACTGGTGTTCACTCATATTAAGGAGAGTTCCGTTGACATCTTTCACCAGGTGGTTGGCGGTGAAATTCCTGTTCGTCAACTCTTTCTTGATTTTAAATAGTGAACCCATATCCCCAAGGTAAGCCGCAGATTCTGCCTTGTTTGCCAGATCTTCAATGGCCTTTCTCTTGTTGCGGCTAACAGCCCTCTTAAGCTGTATATGAGCATCGCGGTAGTTCTGCCTCAAGTCGGGCGTTCGTTGGTTGACATCGGGTTGAGAGATGATTGCCAATTTGGCTTTTTTCCGATTGCCAACCTTGTCCCATGTGTCTTGCGACATCCAGGGTTTCTCACCGCTTTGCGCATATCCCACAGATTTTTCAGCACTAGTTAGAAAAGTGTTTCTGGTTGCCTCCCAATTGGCGTCCAGTGTGCGCATTTCATGCTCACCCAATGTGGATGACTTTTCGCGTAGAATGGTGGTGTATTCGAGTTTTTTGTTGGGATCTCTGAGTTTATCCACATTAAGCTTGCGCTTCATTTGAAGATTTTGTGGTCGTCAGATAGCTGCTTTACACAATCTCAAGCAGGCAACCATCAAGTGGTGATCGCTCCCCACGTCAGCTCCACGTTTCGCTCGCACATCGAGGAGACATCTTCTCCATCGGCGACTTATAGCCAAATGGTCGATCTGGTTCTGAGTAACACCATCAGGGGAAACCCAAGATGTTTTATGATGACTCTTGTGTGGAAAAAGGGTTCCTCCGATGACCATTTGCCGAGTACTACAAAACTTCACAAATAATTCGCCGTTTTCGGGTCTCTTAATCCAAGGTCGTGAAGGGTCGACCCAAGGGTCACCATGCCTCCCCATGACGTGTTCTAGTCCAGTGTTGTCTGATCCAACCTGGGCGTTCATATCTCCCGAGATGATAATAATATCACCTCTTGGAACACGTTCGAAGGTGGCACTCAGTTGGCTATAAAACTCCTCTTTGTCACCGGATTGCGGTATTAGTTAGTGCTTAGCACTGCAGAATTGTGACGTTTCTGACACTGGTCCTGAGCCTGATGACGATAATCCTATCCGAGATTGGTTCCCAGCTAATGAGACTGTTTCTCGCTCTCGGCGTAAGGACGAACGCCACGCCATTTCTGGCTTCACTTTCAGGGCCAATGTACAGAATAGTGTTTCCGCTAGGGGTTCGTTCTTCTCCTGATCCTGTCCACCTGACCTCGCTCAAGCTCAAGATTTGGATGTTATAGTGCTTCATTTCACGGTCGATCACTGATTGGCGGTGCAAGGACCGAGTAACCCCAGCTCTTCCCCCGTCATTCAATGTTCGAACGTTCCAGAAGCCAATCATAGTCCGTTTTCGAATGCCAAAAGTCGTTACCGTAGAATCAGTCCGTATCCGAGGCGATGTATCCGTTTCTCGTATCATTTAGGTCTTAAGATCACGAGTGATAAGCCCATGATCCAGTGAGTGTCCATTTGCCATTTTTAGGGCAAGCAGGACTGGCTGTGGGTGAATTCTACAGCCCCCATCCCAGAGGGGGATAGTTAGCTCAGGTCCGTGGAGTCGCTAACTCCAAAGATAGTTGCAGGAATTGGTAAAACCTCATACTACAACTACCCCCTTGCGGGAATCAGAACCATAAATTATTAAGAATGAGACCATGATACTCGCATTTGTATGGGACAGGCTTTTGATTGTGCGTAAAGCCCAATTATATGATACTACCGATGAAATCGAAATTTTTGTAATTTTAAGAATTTTTGTGTGGGGAGTGATAGAAGGGATGACAGTACTAAATTAATTTATTTCACATCATGCTAAAGTAGCTAATAATAAATATTTTGCACCAAAGTTAAGCTTGAAATATTGAATAGGTAACTTGAGGAACCTAGTGCATTGGATTTTGTGAAATTGTGCAATTTGTATGGGAGGTGGTAGAAGGAGTGGGGGTTTTCTGGAAGTTTTTCTAGAAACAACTATAATCACCATGCAATTGATATCTTACAAATTTCAGATCAGTTAGATTCACACTTTTCAAGAAAATCGAGTTTTCGCAAAGTCGTGGAACTGTGCCACATTGTATGGGAGGGGGTAGAAGGAGTAAAGCTAATCGGTTAATTTTTCCCGATAATAGTAATAATGCTAATTAGGGATTTAATACAAAATTTTAGCTCGATCAAACTTATGCGTACTGAGAAAATTGGTTTAGAGTATTTCATGAAAAAGTGCAGTTTGTATGGGAGGTGGTAGAAGGAGTGGGGGGTTTTTGCTAATTTTTCTAGAAACTACTATTATCATCATGCAATTGATATATCTTAAATTTAAGATCAGTTAGATTCACACTTTTCAAGAAAATCGAGTTTTTGCAAAGTCGTGGAAGTGTGCCACATTGTATGGGAGGAGATAGAAGGAGTGGAGCTAATCGATTAATTTTTACGCGATAATAATGCTAATTAAAGACTTAGTACACAATTTTAGCTCGATCAAAGTTATACGTACTGAAAAAATTGGTTTAGAATATTTAACGGAAAAGTGCAGTTTGTATAGGAGGTGGTGGAAGGAGTGGAGAGTTTTTAGTTATCCTTTGAGGAGCAACTACAATTATCATTCAATTGATATATTTTTAATTTCAGAACAGTAACATTCATTCTTTTCAAGAAAATCGAATTATCGCAAAGTCGTGGATTTGTGTCAGATTGTATGGTAGGGGGTAGAAGTAGTAAAGCTAATTAGTTACTTTTTTCCTGATATTAATAACAATGCTAATTAAAGATTTAATACAAAATCTTAGCTTGATAAAAGTTATACGTACTGAGAAAATTGGAGTATGAAAAAGATTAGTTAGTATGGGAGGTGGTGGAAGGAGTAAGGGCATTCAAATTATTTATATACTTGAAGATTGCATTTATAATGGAAATAATATATTTTAAATTTCAAATTAATAGCTTTTATAGTTTCGATTAAAATTTGATTATTATAAATTTTTGAAAATGAGTTACTTTGTGTGGGAGGGGGTAGAAGGAGTGAGGGAAGTAAAATAAAACCTAAAGCAGATTACTCCCCGAGGTAGACCTAATAATCTGTGAAAGTTTCATTACAATCGGTTCAGCCGGTTTTACGTGAAAGCCGGAAAGACAGACAGAGGAAATTTTTAAAAACGTCTGTTTCTGCTTAGTTATTGTCCAAATAAAGCAAAAAACTAAGTTATAGCAATTTATAAGCAAATAACAGACAGACACTACAATTATATTTATATGTATAGATTATTTTAATAAAATTGTGATCGACTAGGAAAAAATAAATTTGCTACTCTGAAATTTTGTGTTTTCGCGTTTCATGACTAAAATAGCCTAAAATGCAAGAAAAAAATTCGTCTGTCTGTACGCCGCTCGCCAGTGTGTACGCTCAGCGCACATTAACTCACAAGCCCTTCAAGATAGAAAGTTCATTTTTGGGACCATTAAGGAGGCATATAGATCCACTAGAATCAGCTTAGACGGAGGCTTATTATTTTAAGGGGAGGGTCAAGGAGCGTGCAAAGAAAAACCCTTAAAAATCAATATCTCGTCTATTTCTTAAACTATGTAATTGAAATTTGGAACATATATTACGACATACTAGCAAAATACAAAAAAAATATAACATTTTGACATAATAGTAGTGGGGTCTAACGTTCACAAGGTGTTTCATGTGCAATGAAAAAAACACGAATATTGAAAATTTTTGAATGGAACTTGGAAATTCGCGAAATGCATTTAGAAAAAATCCGTAAAAATATGATATATTAACTGGTCGAATACCTTCAAAACTTCTACCCCCTCCCATTCAAAATTATTTTTTCGACCATTTATAAGAAATCAATTATCACCTAACTAGTAAAAGCTATCAATTTAAAATTTTGCACAAAATCTTTCAAAAAATAATTGAAACGAAACTGCGTCAAAAGTTTTGAGATCGTGCCTGCCCTTCTACCCTCTCCCATACCAAAGTATGATTTCGACCAATTTCAATAAATCAACTACTAACCAACAAATAAAAAGCTAAGAACTTGAAATTTTGTACTCCACCAACTCTTACAATCACCCTCCCCCTCCCCTCATAAAAAGTTAAACTTCATAAACGAATGAAATATTGATTACATGTACTGAAGCTATTGATCGTATTCGCAATTAAGTGTTAAATCGACAACAGCCTTGCTCTAGAGGATGTTCCACTTGTGGAAGGGGGCTCCACTTAGTTTTCCTCAACCGCTCTAACCTGCGTATTAACTTTCCATGCATCCTCAACTTGTCCCAAAAATAATAAAGTTGCGCCCAACTTGTTGGCAGTTTATTATTATTATTGTGATCGACTTGGAAAAAAATATTTGCTGCGCTAAAATTTTTTTTTGCGTTTCATGGCTAAAATAGCCTATAAATACAAAAAAAAAATTTTGAGTAGATTGTAGGTGGTTGCGGATCTCAGGTGTACATCCATTTTTAGGGCGTAAGGATTAAGAGGGAGGCGGGGAGGAAGCTGAAAATCAACATATATACGTATAGAGGGATTTATGTCACACACCTTTAGAAAAAGTCAAAAATTACACTTGCTAATATTTACACTACGAACGCAGATAGGAAGCTGAAAATCATCATAGATATAAAGAGGTTTGTGAGACAAACTCTAAAAATAGTTTAATTTTCTTATCCATTGGCGTCCGAAAAGGGAGGCTTAAGAATAAATTGTCGGCGGAATTTTTTTTTAAATGATTATATCTATCTTCGAAATTACTTACCATAAAAAAATCATATTTCGGCGATCCACCAGAATCAGCTTAGTGAGAGGCTAATTGTTGTGAGGGGGAGGGTCAGGAGGGGAAAAAAAAACACTTAAAAATGAATATCTCAACTATCTCTTAAGCTATGTAATTGAAACTTAAAACATATATTAAGCTATACTAGCGAAATACAAGAAAAATAAAAAAAAAATTGATCATAATAGTAGTCGGGGGAAATGGGGAGCATTTTAAAAATGGTGCACTTTCCAAAATTAGAAACCATTACACCTCAGAACTGAGAACAGATATCAAATTGAAAATTCAGATTGTTGATCTATATAGTCTTTAATTTTGGTAAAAAATTTAAGTTAGGAGGTGTCAGGGGAGATCATAAGCAAAAATGTCGAAAATTTTGAGTGATTTTTTAGGGCTCTGGTGAAAGATACAAAGTTTAAATTTTGCATGTGGATACATCTATTTGATATACATAAAAAAAAATATAATAATTTTTTCCATAATTGCTATGAATCAACCCCCTTGGTCTAACGTGCACAAGGTGTTCCACGTGCAAGGAAAAAAAACACGAATACTGCAAATTTTTGAATGAAATTTAGGATAGAGTTTTGAAAATTTGCGAAATGTATTTAAAAAAAAAACTCCGCCATAGACGGTCCCAAGCCCGAGTTGAGAAAGGAGGAGGGTACATGGAGTTAACCTGAATGGCCAGTAACACCAGTGCGTCTCAGGAAGTAGGCAAAAAGTATGACATAGTTGGACTTGCAGCATAGCTGTGAGAACTCCAGCATGTCATATTTAGCTCAAAACTCCCACCCTTTTTCTACTAGGGTGTAATAAATAAGTAGGACCGGTCCTCCAGGTCGGGGGTTGGGCGAGGCGCCGACAACGCATCACCGGAAAAAGAACACTGTCCAGCAACCTGAAGAACAGCCTCGGAAAGGATGGACTCAACGGCAACGACCCCGCAAACGAAAAATGGACTACTCTATTGGATCTTGGAATGTTCGATCCTTATTTAGGACAGGAGCTCTGAAAGAGTTTCTCGAAGAAGTGGCAAAACACAACATCAACATAACTGCCATCCAAGAAACGAAATGGCTCGGTAGCGAAATCATGGACATGATATCACACACAATCTATCCAAGTGGAAAATTGTCGAGAAGCAGAGAGTTTGGAGTCGCTTTTGTCGTTGACAAAAAATTTAGACAGCAGGTCACGAGCTTCAAACCAATAAGTGAAAGATTGTGTGCAATCCGAATAAAGACTAAATTTTTCAACACTTGGTTGATCAACGTTCACGCACCAACAGAAGACAAGGACGATGTAACTAAAGACGAATTTTATGCCACCCTAGAGACAACCTATGACTCACTGCCCTCGAATGACCTAAAAATTGTCTTAGGGGATTTTAATGCAAAAGTCGGAAAGGAGGAGGCTCATAGAGGAACAACAGGAGGGCACAGTCTCCATGACATAACCAACGACAATGGCCAACGTCTTATTGATTTCGCAAGCAGCAAAAATATCATAGTAAGCTCTACGTGCTTCCCACATCGCGATATTCACAAACGAACGTGGGCATCACCAGATGGTCACACCTTCAACCAAATAGACCACGTTCTAATTGAGAAAAGGGCTGCTTCCAGCATACTTGATGTACGAACTCTCCGCAGTGCGAATTGTGACTCTGATCACTATCTAGTCAGAGCTAAGTATCGATGCAAAATAGCTTGTCGTGGGTATTCGAAAACGAGTAGAGCTCGCAAATTCAATGTCGACAAGCTTAACGACGAAACGGTGGCGCAGGCTTACATGCTAGCATGTAATAAACACCTGACACCAATATATGAAAATATCCAAAATATGCCAGTGGATAATGCGTGGATGAAAATACGAGACGGCATCAAATCCTCCGCGGAAGAGGTATTAGGATATCAAGCACGGCGAAAAAGTAATGATTGGTTCGACCAAGAATGTCGCGACGCAATAGATAGAAAGAACGAAGCTTACAAAATTTTTACTGAACGACCAACACGAGCCAAAAAAGAAAGATATGACGAGCTTAGGCGATATGCGAAAAAGACCTGCAGACGAAAACAAAGGAAGTACCACAATGACAAGATACAAAAAATGGACGACGACATGAGAAAAAATAATACGCGGGACGCATACGCCATAGTAAAAGACTTGAAAAAGGGATATAAACCAAAAACCAGTCTCTGCAAAGACGCAGAGGGCAATATCATCAGCGACACAGAAGAAATCAAAAGGAGATGGGCTTCATACTTCGAACATCTTTTGAATCCCATCCCAGTAGCACCGATAACGACAGACAACATTTCAATTCAAGCCTCAACTGACGAAGATGAACCATCATCGACACCACCCACGCTTCCTGAAATCAAAGCAGCCCTATGTGACCAAAAACGAAACAAAGCGCCGGGAATTGAAGAAATACCAGTTGAACTTCTGAAAAACGGTGGAAACTGTGTCGCTGAAATACTGCACAGCATGATATGCAAAATTAGGACAGAGGAAATCATACCCGACGACTGGCGAAAAAGCATTATATGTCCAATTTACAAGAAAGGAGACAAACTCTGCTGTGAGAACTACAGAGGTATATCATTGCTGTGTACGTCCTATAAAATACTGACAAAAATAATTGAACGTCGCCCTATACTAATCAAATAATTGGCGAATACCAAGGAGGATTCAGAACCGGACGATCTACAACAGACCAGATATTCTCAGTGAAACAGGTGCTTGAGAAATGCTGGGAATATAACACAGACGTGCACCAAATATTCGTAGATTTTAAACAAGCATGCGACAGTATCGACAGGAGCGTACTGTACCAAATCATGCTTGACTTTGGAATTCCTCCAAAACTAGTCCGACTAACAAGACTCACAATGACGAACACTGAATCCCAAGTGAGAATACAAACCGATTCCACAACCAGCTTTCGAACGGAATGTGGTTTAAAGCAGGGAGATGGTCTAGCTCCTATGCCTTTCAACTTGGCACTAGAGTATGTCGTCCGAAAAATCCCAGTCGACACCAACGGGACACTACTATTCAAGTCCACCCAACTAGTAGCATACGCTGACGACATTAACATTCTAGCAAGATCCTTCCCTAGTGCTAAGGAGGTATTTGTCAATCTTGACTCCGCCGCAAAAGAAGTCGGGTTGCGCATTAATGAAAGCAAAACAAAAATAATGACGCAAACAAGAAGGAGAACGCCAATCAGACAAAACATAACAATTGCGGAATATAATTTGGAGAGTGTGGACAACTTCATATATCTTGGGGCTAATCTAGCAAAGGACGGTAATGAAACAGACGAAATCAAACGACGGATAATACTTGCAAATAAGACGTATTATATATATATATATATATATATATAAGCAGTTAACGCATTCGAAAGAAAGGTCCTCCGAAGAATTTTGGGACCTGTGAAGGAAGGAACGGAATGGCGAATAAGATACAACCATGAGTTGTATCAACTCTACGACGAGCCAGAAGCTTCAACGTTCATAAAGTTACGTAAACTGCAGTGGGCTGGCCATGTAGAGCGGATGGAAGACAGAAGAATCCCCAAACGTGCTCTTAAAGGCAAAGCGAGTGGTAATCGTCCAGTAGGCAAACCACGCAAGCGATGGGAAGACTCGGTTGATGAAGACAGCAAAGCCATTCTAAAAATTAGCAGCTGGAGGACGCGGTCTTTGGATCGAGGCGATTGGAGGCGACGACTTCAGGAGGCCAGGACCCGATTTGGGCTGTCGCGCCATTGATGATGATGATTTAAAAAAAAATCCCTAAATGTATGAAATATTAACAGGTCGAAAACTTTCAAAACTTCTACCCCCTCCCATAGAAAATTATTTTATCGACCAGCCTTAAGAAATCAATTATCACCTAACTATTCAAATTCCTGTTAAAACCCCCTATAGGGGCATAGGACAGAAACAACTCTCTTCCACAAGGCGCGATCCTGAGCATCGGCTTTAAGCTGTTGCCAGGACTTGTTTATTCCTCTGGCCTCCTGCTCAACTGCTCGCTTCCATGTGTTACATGGTCAACCAACCCGACGTCTTCCTTGAGGGTTATAATCCAGAGCCTGTTTTGCGATGTTTCGCTCTGGTTTCCTCAAAGTATGACCGATCCACTGCCACTTTCGCCGTTGAATCTCAATACCTATTTTAGTCTGGCGAGTTGTACTCCAAAGTTCGTCGTTGAAGATTACTTCTGGCCAGAATATTCCTAAAATGCGCCGGAGCATTGGTTTACGAAAGTCTGTAGTTTCTTGGTAAGTCGAACGGTCACTTTCCACGTAGTACAACCATATAACAACACGGATTTGACGCATGCGTCAAAATCTCGCAGCTTTGTGCGAAGAGAGATCTCTCTTAACCTCCAGAAAGGGGAAAGGATACCAAAGGCCGAGCCTCAACATCCTTTTCGGCTCCGCCGTCCATGCTGACAATGCTTCCGAGATAGCAAAAATCTTGCACCTCTTCCACATCCTGTCCATTAAGAACAATCGGTGTGCTTGCGTTCGAACCCATGTGCATGTACTTGGTTCTACGCACATTTAATTTCAGTCCCGCCTCTTTGCATTTAGAATGCAACGAGCGAACATTTGACTCTAAGTCCGAACGGGTATGTGCAAGCAAACACACGTCATCAGCATAATCAAGGTGACTTAAGATGTTAAATAGTCTCCATTGAAGACCTTTACCTTCCCCACCTTCCAGTGCAGCTTTCAAGATGTCATTTATTGCCACCAGAAACAGGGCTGGTGATAATATGCAGCCTTGTCTGACACCCGTACGCACAGGGAAACTCTCGGACAGCTCTCCTCTATGCAAGACGCGACACCTGGCATCTTCGTAGGATTCTTTAATCATAGCTATGACCTTATCTGGAATACCTCTCCTACGCAAAGCATTCCATATGTAATCTCGCTTAACGCTGTCGAAAGCCTTCTCGAAGTCCACAAACATGAGATGTAGTGGCGAACCCATTTCGGCTGACTGCTCTAATATTATCCGTAGGGTATTTGTGTGGTCGGTACAAGACGACCCTTTACGGAATCCAGCCTGATAAACTTCGAGAGTGCTCTCGACGACATCACTAATCTTATTGAGAATTACCTTAGCCATAATTTTTGATATGGCAGTAAGTAGACATATACCACGCCAATTGCCACAATCCCGAAGGTCGCCCTTCTTCGGAATTTTCACAATGACGCCCTCCTTTCATTCAGTCGCATATCTTCCATCATTCCACACCTTAGTGAAGAGTGGGAGGAGTATATCGGCTGTTATTTCCGGGTCCGCTTTGAGGAGTTCGGTTGGTAGTCCGTCTATACCTGGAGCTTTCCTTCCCGCCATTGACCGAATGGCGGAAACTATCTCTTCCTTATCTGGGGGATCGTCCCTAATAGAGGATTGTTGCGGTTGGATGTTTGGAAGTTGTTCTGTTTCCGGGATATCTTCATCTGACAAGATGTTTAAAATATCAGAGAAGTATTCCTTCCATCGTCGCAACTGGTGTTCACTCATATTAAGGAGAGTTCCGTTGACATCTCTCACCAGGTGGTTGGCGGTGAAATTCCTGTTCGTCAACTGTTTCATGATTTTAAATAGTGAACCCATATCCCCAAGGTAAGCCGCAGATTCTGCCTTGTTTGCCAGATCTTCAATGGCCTTTCTCTTGTCGCGTCTAACAGCCTTTTTAAGCTGTATATGAGCATCACGGTAGTTCTGCCTCAAGTCGGGCGTTCGATGGTTGACATCGGGTTGAGAGATGATTGCCAATTTGGCTTTTTTCCGATTGCCAACCTTGTCCCATGTGTCTTGCGACATCCAGGATTTCTCACCGCTTTGCGCATATCCCACAGATTCTTCAGCACTAGTTAGAAAAGTGTTTCTGGTTGCCTCCCAATTGGCGTCCAGTGTGCGCATTTCATGTTCACCCAATGTGGATGACTTTTCGCGTAGAATGGTGGTGTATTCGAGTTTTTTGTTGGAATCTCTGAGTTTATCCACATTAAGCTTGCGCTTCATTTGAAGAATTTGTGGTCGTCGGATAGCTGCTGTACACAATCTCAAGCAGGCAACCATCAAGTGGTGATCGCTCCCCACGTCAGCTCCACGTTTCGCTCGCACATCGAGGAGACATCTTCTCCATCGGCGACTTATAGCCAAATGGTCGATCTGGTTCTGAATAACACCATCAGGGGAAACCCAAGATGTTTTATGATGACTCTTGTGTGGAAAAAGGGTCCCTCCGATGACCAACAACCTAACTATTAAAAGCAATCAATTTGAAATTTTGCTTAAAAACTTTAAAAATAGGTGAAACAAAATTGCATCAAAAGTTTTGAGATCTCGCCCACTCTTCTAACCCCCCCCCCCTCTCCCTTACAAAAAAAAATAGATTTCGATCACTTTCAATATATCAACGAGCTTGAAATTTTTTACGACCACTTTACAAGACAAACGAAATAAAACTGCATCACAAATTTTACGATTCCCTTACCTCCTCTACCCCCTCCCATACAAATGTTTGGTTTCATGAATGTAAAATACACCGAATCTTATGAAAATTCTATGCAACTTCGTCTATGAAACTGATATTCTATACAGGGAATATTGGACGTAATTCAAGCAATCAATTAAAAAATTATTGCCATCCACCCGACTTGTTAGCATTTTGTTTATTTTACTTACCGTTTTATTTAATGGATAATTTAGTTTACTTCATGATTATTTTATGAAAACTTTTATATTAAAAAGGAATAGTGACTCTTAACTTGTTGTACCGCAGTTTTTACCAGTAATTTTGACTTACCCTTCTCTTGCGCTTAGTGAAATAATTTGTTGGCTTTAGTGGGGTTAAAAGGGAATGTGAGTGAAATAATTGAAGGCTTTATAACAAAATCGACATTTGTAAAAAAAAAATTTCAGAAATCTAAAAAAAAAACTTCGGTAGGATTCTTGACATAGGTCGTTCTTGGTGAACCATCTAATTTTCTTGTCTTCATCTATCAGAACTGGATCAGAAATTTTTTTGTTGTGACAAAGATCATTTTTGTTACTAACCACTCAAGTTTTAAAAAATACATTATTAATGTTCAATATATCTAGTTTACAGTATTACAGTTCAATTTATTTTGGTACCGTTTAAGTTGAAAGAAAATCGACTCAGTTAAAAAAATTATCCTTATCTATTGTAGATCAATACTAGTCATATTGATATGAAAAAAAAACCGGTGAATACACAAGAAAAGTAGCGACTGATTTCGATGAACAAAGAACAGCAACAAAACAAGCCAACCGGAGGTAGTTATATTTATAATACTGATTCCATCAACTAAAACCAACAAAAACCTAATTTTATTTACATTGTGACCATAACGTAAGGGCACTTTGTAAATAAAATTACTCTGGGGAATGATATTTAAAAAATTTGTTTATAGTAACTAGGTAGGACTGTCCTTAATTATTATCCCAAAAATTAGCGCTGTCTGTTAATCAGTTTGTTTACAGCAGCTGTTTAACACACAGCACACCACAGTAGTCCACTGCGATTTTTACAATGAATAAAATTATGGAAAAAATGAGCCGAAACCGAAAAAACCACGTTAAAGCCGCTGAAAAATCAAGACGATGCTCATTGCTTTTGTCGATATTCGAAGTTTGATCAATCATAAGTTCGTTCCAGAGGGACAGATGGTCAATAGGGAGTACCATTTAACTATATTGAAGCGTTTGCGTCAGAAAATCCTTAAAAAACGGCCGGAATTGTGGAAGGAGAAATCATGGATTTTTCACGATAATAATGCGCCATCGCATTGAGCCTCAATTGTGGCCGAATTTAAGGCCAAAAAAGCAAAGAATTCCAATAATCAACCACCGTATTCACCAGATTTTGCCCTATGTGACTTTTTCCTATCCTCGAAGCTGAAATTACCGCTCCGTGGAACCCGTTTTCAGTCGATCGAGGACATAAAACAAAAATCGCCGTGGACTACTGAGGTGTACCGATTCAACCAGCTGCTGTAAACAAACTGATCAACAGACCGCGCTAATTTTTGGGATAATAATTAGGGACAGTCCTACCTGCTTACCGAAAAATATTTTTTTTTTTAAGTATCATTCCGCAGACTAATTTTATTTACAAAGTGCTCTTACTTTATGGTCACAATGTATATTTTTACTGAATTTTTGTTAAAGTATTCTTATTAAACTATGGAAAGTGATCGAATTTAGGAGAAAACATAGAACTTGAATCCTTCAATTAATTCATGGTAGACGACTGTGCACCGTTACATCTGGAGGATTTTCGATCTTGCGCTTTAAAGTCAGAAATTTTGAGTTTTTTCTTCTTTGCTGAGCCAGGTTTTTGCTAAATTACACCGTCTTCGTAATAAAATTTGATAAATTTCATGTAAACTACAATGCTTTCAGTAATTCTCCGACTGTACGTAAGGGATGGCTTTTTTCGCTCTGAAAAATTATTAAAAAGGAATATTAATGGTTGTATTTGTGCCAGTTTCACAATTTAAGAGAAAAAAATCAAAATAAAATAAACAAAAATAGCGAATATTATTCTCATGACTGAATATTGAATATTAACACGAGCTAATTTGAATAAATTTGAAAATATTATTTATTATTTTATGTATATAATTAAAAGTAAAAATTAACAATTTTGTCTTTTGCTGTTAAATCGGAGAGTTCTTATATAAATATCAAAAATCACACTTTACAAAATTTGGCTTTTTATACTTTAGGTATTCGTTACATGTTAAGTTATTTCCTTTTGTCTATAATTTGATTCTCATTAAAATACTTATAAATTGGTATTTACGTTTAAAGTAGAAGTTGGGCACCTTTTGGATCAAGCTGTAAATAAATGGTTTCAGCTCTAGTATCCGTATACTAAACCCAAATTCAATTGTTGTCATACGAATAGTTTTCGCAGGTGTCAGTATGGCCATATTGAAGGACTATTGTCGAGCGCTGATGGTTTTGGTTTGCTTTTCATTTCCGTATGTACAATCGAAACAGATAAGAGCAAAATTATGATTGATCCAATTTCACATAATATCAAAATATTCAGCGGAGTCTTATTGATGCGAAAACTTTTTAAATTTGCTTGTCTTGAACTGAAAAAAAAACCCAGTTAATATTTATTGTAGTAAATTAGTTTTATATGGATTATCTAAAACTGCACATGTTCTCATAACTAATAGATACGAAGCTGAAGCTCAGCACAATTTCAAAATCATTTTCGAATTTTAAAAAAGATTCGTATTATAATCAAGACCCACCGAGTCTGAGGGTTACGCTTTATTATTCGTGTCGTTTCGGTCTGTTCTAAGAGCTTTATCAAACGTCACGAAGAATAAAGCGTAACAGTGTAGAATCCGGAAATCTTTTCTTTCAATTCGAAATGCAATGTAAAAACAATCACCAAACTATTATCAACAGCTCCAGTACATACTCGTAGATATAATATTTCATTGGTGTAATTATGCTAGTATGCGGAGGGAGGAATAAGTTTAAATTGATCACTGAAATTACGTTGAAAATACTTTAGAATACTAGTTTCATAGATATAGTAAATTATGTGTAATCTACATTCATGAAGGCTTAGGTTTAGGTTGTAGAAGAGTGGTATCGGAAATAGAAGCACATTGCACTGGGTTGGATTCATTGTACTTCCCCTATGTGCAAAACAAGAGGTCGTCTAGTTGTGAGTGGTATTTGGAGTCTAAAGAAATGAAACGAAAGCGACAAATATTATTCGATAGATTCTTCGTTTTCCTCCCAATCTCTGCAAAAGCTTTCACTTGCAATCAAGAGCCTTAATGTGTGAAGCTTAAGCAGGCAATTACTTGTGTTCAGACCATCCCTAGTTAGGACGCTGTAGCGATTACGCTATAACAGCAGTGACCGGTGATATTTTCAATCGGTTCTTTCTAAAAAGACTTGACCACTCTAGAGGTATCCTACTGCCGCAATACCGTCGAGAGAGAGTCCAAAATGTTTTGTTTAAAAGTTGTCTTCAGCACGGTTGGTGCTACATCGACTAACTTTCTTATGCAGCTAATATTTGAAGATCCTGGCCTGGCCAGCATTTTTGCTGCGTCCTTAACAGGTCGCTTTGACCTGCAATTTAAATTAGAAACATAACATACTCTAGATGAAATGGGAATGACTTTAATGTACCGGAAAATATGTCATCTCAAATTCTTTCGAATAGTGAATAGAGACTTTTGCATGGGAGGTGGTAGGAGTAGAGGGGGGGGGGGGGTTTGTATTTGTTTATGACACCGAACATGGCATGCAAAATGTTTCGTGCTGAATTTAAAGTTTTTAGTTTTCATTATTTTTAAAGAAATAAAAATAGTGAGCTAACCAATAACAACGAAAGAAAAGGTGGTATCGACTGGGATTTTTGTGACGACATACTTTAGTGACGAGTTAAGAAGCATGAAAATTAGATCATTTCCCTGCTTTCAAAAGCTGGTTGTGGAATTGGTTTGTATTCTTACTTGGGATACAGTGTTCGTCATTGTGACTCTCGTTAGTCGGACTAGTTTTAGGGAAATTCTAAAATCTAGCATGATTTGGTACAGTACCCTCCTGTCGATACTGTCGTATGCTTATTTAAAATCTACAAAGATTTCGTGTACATCTATCTTATATTCCCAGCATTTCTCAAGCACCTGTTTCACCGAGAATATTTGGTATGTTGTAGATCGTCCGGTTCTGAATCTACCTTGGTATTCGGCGATTATTTCGTTAGTATAGGGATTGAGACGACGTTCAATTATTTTTGTTAGTATTTTGTAGGACGTTCACAACAATATAATCTGTAATTTTCACAGCAGAGTTTGTCTCCGGTCTTGTAGATTGGACATATGATGCTTTTTCGCCAATCGTCGGGTATGTTTTCCTCTGTCCAAATTTTGCATATCATGTTGTGTTGTATTTCAACGACTCAGTTTCTACCGTTTTTCAGAAGTTTAACTGGTATTTTGTAAAATACCGGCGCTTCAGTTAGTTTTCGGTCACATAGAGCTGCCTTGATTTCGTCAAGCGTGGGTAATGTCGATAATGGTTTTTTTTCGTCAATTGAAAACTCAATTGGGATGTTGTATTTTGTGATCGGTACTAATGGAGTGGGATTGAGAAGATGTTCAAAGTAGGAAACCCATCTCCTTTTAATTTCTTGTGGGCCGCTGGTGATGCAGAAACTGACGAAACTCCAAGCCCGGTCGAGAAAGGAGGAGGGAGCATGGAGTTAACATGAATGACCAGCAATGCATCTTAGGAAGTAGGAAAAAAATATGACATAGGTGAACTCAGAACTTCAGCATGCCATGTTTAGCTGAAAGCTCCCCTCCTTTTTTTCTACTAGAGTGTAGTAAATAAGTAGGACTGGCCCTGCAGGATGGGAGTTGGGCGAGGCGCCATCAACGTATCACTGGAAAAAATGCACTGTCCAGAAAACTGAAGAACATAAAAAAGTCACTATTCACTGTTATAAAGAATTTGAGATGACATATAAGGCTATGAGGGCAACAGTGGCCTAACCCCAAACAAAACGTATTGGGGTTAGGCCACTTTTGCTCTCATAGCCTCATATGTCATCAGGATATTTCAGTTTTTAGTCACATTATTTATGAATTTCATTGGATTTGAATTTTTGCGGGAAACGAGATTTATTGCACATCTCAATTTCATTAAAAATTTAAATATGCGATGTTGGGAGACGATATGTTCATTAAACTCTTTCCGATTTCATCTAGAGTGTCGTATATTTGGGCTTGACGATACTTCAATTCTGTTATGTTTTCTGTAAATATTTTAGCGCGAACGGTTGTATTAGCACAGAGTTACAGATTTTGGCAAAATTATATTTAGAATGCTTAAACAATATTAATACTTACAATTGATATAAATTTATGAATAAGTTAGTTAGGATGAAAAGAACTTCTTTTGGGAATTGAATAACGGAAATCACTTGTGGCATCATTTTGATGCAGCGATAGCAATTCTTCATAAATATTAAATTGTGCGTATTCTTGATGATTGATACCGTACTGATGCTCTACACTTGCACTGTCAGCAATATCATTCTTTTTGTCTCGATTCGTAATATGTCGTTTTGAACGCTTATTATTTCTTATACAACAGCATTTAATGATTAATACTAAAACGAGAATAATAAATAGTATTGCCAAACAAATTGATGATATTTTCACTATCTCGTTTTCAAATATCGATAAAATAGATACATTCTGCGCATTTTCAGAAGGTTGACACGAACAGTTTTCTGAAACGATAAAATAAACCAAATTGTAAGTGATATTAATACCATTGACACATAGCGCAGTTAAATTATAATTAAGGCCTAAATTATCATTAAACGGCTGTGTGTCATACGCTAATTTAGCTAAATTACCAAAATTGTGATCATTTATTAGCTAATACCATACCATACCATTAGCGCTATGTAGCTAAATTATAATTTAGGCATTATCATTAAACGGCTATGTGTCATACGCTAATTTAGCTAAATTACCAAAATAGTGATCAGCTAAATCATCTCATCATGCTCTCAGCTAATCATCTCATTTAGCTAAATCCTCTCATTTGTCTCATAATTTAGATTAAAACGATGAAGAATGTACTAGAGCTGGAGCTTTCATAAAAGCTTTTTCGTGCAAGAGAGAAGAAGAAAACTTATTTTCTGATAGCTCTAAATTATACAAAATCTTTGAATGTGATTTAAACGCCCAGCCATGAAAGGTGGCTTGCAAACGATTCCAAAACATCGTTTTTCTTCTTTTGTGGCCTTCCTTGCAAAATTTTATTACCTATTGGCTATACAATTCAACTTTTTAAAAATATGACAGATGAGTGAGTGGCTCTCCTTAATTAGCAAAGTGCTGTATGTCACCAATATTGTAACGATGAGGACGAGCTATTAAATTATTGGGTTGTTGCAGATGAAACGGCGACTTTCGCGATGAAGTGAAGTTAGTTGCGATTTTCATGTCTCAAACTGCCGCCAGGTGGCTCTGGTAGTAATGAATATTGAAGTATAAATACTCCATCATTTGGTAATGGAATCATTTCAGATTTTGACTTCATTGAGATTGGAGAGAAAACAAATAAAAAAAACATGGGAGAGTCAAAAACGGTTACTTTTTCTTTGCGAGTTCAAACTTGGCCACAACGCAAGGGAGGCAACCAAAAATATCAACAGGGCATTTGCAGCTGGTACAGTAAGCGAACGAACCACACAGCAATGGTTCGAAAAATTCCGATCAGTAGATATAACCCTTCAAAAAAGTCATATGGTCACCCAGCACCATCGATAGACAACGACGAATTGCGCTTACTAGTGGAGTCTGACTCACGCCAAACTGTAAGGGACATTGCAAAGAAACTGGACGTACACTATTCGACAGTTTTCCGGTACTTGCAACAGCTTGGAAAAGTCAAAAAGCTTGATAAGAGGGTTCCGTCTGAGCTTAATGAGCAAAAAATGACTTCATGTATCAAGAATAACGGCCAAAAAATTAAACAAGTTGCAGTATGAGACTGTTCCTCATCCACCAGACCTTTCGCCAACCGATTACCACTTTTTTAAACATTTGGATCATTTTTTGACGGAGAAATAATTTAACAATGAAGCAGCCATCAAAAATGCCTTCGAGGAATTTCTTCAGTTTAAAAGTCGGACTTCCACGAAACTGGCATAAATGCACTTGTATCTCGTTGGGAGAAGTACTCTTTTCTCGTACAGACAGATATCCAAGAACTAATTCTTTTGAATAGAAACTTTGATACAAAAATCTACCAACAAGTCAGGCAAAACTTTATTATTCTTGGGACTACTTCAGGATACTTGCAAAATCAATATACAGGTTAGGAAAGACTAAGTGAATGGCGGTTCAAGAGCGGGCTGTTGTCAAATATATACCATTTAAATGCGATTATGATCAATAGCTTCATTGTATGTAATCAATATGTCATTCGTTTATTTATGCAAGTTTGGGTTTGGATGAAAAAGAGAGAGGAGGTTGATATGCTTTCAATTGATTGCTTGAATCGCGTGCAAAATTGTCTGCATAGAATGTTAGTTTTACCTATAAACGGAGTTGCTTAGAATTGAATTCTGTGTATTTTATATGCACGAAACCAGACATTTATATGGGAGGGGAAGAGGAGGTAGAGGAATCGCAGAACTTATGACGTAGTTTTATTAAGCTTCTTTTAAAAGGTGTTTCTTCAAAATTTCAAGCTCGTAGCTGTTAATGTGTTGGTTATTAGTAGATTTATTGAAATTGGTTGAAACTATAGTTTTGTACGGGAGGGAGTAGGAGGTCAAAGGGATTTTAAAACTTTAAATGCTTGTACCAAATTTCAAATTGCTACTTTTTAGTGATTTGTTGGAATAGGTCGAAAAAATACTGTTGTAGGGGAGGGCGGCGGGAGAGGTAAAAGTCTTGCAGATACTCAACCAGTTAATATTTTAAATTTTTATGTAATTTTGTTTAAATAAGTTTTGCAAATTTTGAAGTTTGTAGCTAAAAGTTTGAATCAAAAATTTTCAGTTTTTGTGTTTTTTTATTTCACATGAACACCTCGTGCAGGTTAGAGCATTCCCTTCGGTGAATAACAGTAACTTCGAATTATTATTTTTTCGTATGTCAAATAGATATATGCACGTGCAAAATTTGAACTTTGAACTTTGTAACTTTTAGTACAGCCCTAAAAAAATTACTCAAAGTTTTTGACTTTTTGGCTCACCACCTCCCTTACGTTACACCTAATACTACAATCTGAAAAATGTTCAACTTAGTCTGCATTGGATTTTGAGATATACCGGTTTTAAAATTTGAAAAGTGCAGCATTTTTCAAATTTCCCCCATTTCTTCCCACTATTATTATGTACAAATTTTCTAGTTTTTTATATTTATATAGTCGAGATATTAATATTTAAGCGTTTTTCTTTTCTATGTCGATCACAATACGTTATTATTAGAATCAATCAAATTTCTGTTAAGACCCCCACAGGAGCAAAGGACAGAAACAGTCCCCCTCCATAAGGCGCGATCCTCAACATCGGCCTTCAGTTGTCACCAGGACTTGTCCATTCCTATTATTATACCTAGTCAAGTCATAAATATTGGTACACAGAAAAATCGACGCCAAATGAAAACGAATTAATATTTTTCAAAACTTTTCTTCTTCTTTTTATTGGGTTATTCAATGGCTACAAATCTTAGAACAACTTATTCGAACTGATTTCCATTTGCCTTCCAGCACGACTTGAGATGATCTGGCCACTCATCGATCGCGAGACGCACTTCATGCATGGGGAAATTGTCCACTGCACCGACAAGGGTTCGCTTCAACGACTCAATATTTGGGTGTCGAGGAGAGCAAGCCATGCCCTCTAATACGGACCACAACTTGTAACCCAACGGGTTGAGGTCTGGACTACCAGCTGGCCAATCATCCGTTGATATGAAGTCCGGAACGTTGTTTTTGAGCCACAGTTGAGTCGTTTTTGCCTTGTGAGCTGGAGCAGAGTCTTGCTGGAAAGTCCACGGTTTGTTGGCGAACATTGATTAGTTGAGAGGCTTCACAATGGGTTCCAAGACGGTCGATTGATATACTTTGGCCGATGTTTTCACTCCTTTCTCGCAAAAATGGAGCTTGGTAACGCCATCGTAGCTCACTTCCCACCATACCATTACAGACGCGGGATGTTGGCCTCTTTGGACCCTCGGGATGAGTTGGGATGCTTCTCGGGATGACCAAGCATACATACGGTCATTCTGTTTATTGAACGATTTTTCTACGGTGAAGATTTTCTCGGCAGTAAACAGAATTTGTCTGTGAGCGTTCTTTGCGTACCGGCTGCGTAACGCTTTCGATTTTCGCTTGCGTTTTTCCTTCAATGCGACCGTGAGCAGGTGTCTAGTGTGTCGCTTGTACGCGCTGAGTATCAAATCTTCTTTGATAATGTGAGACATGGATTTTTGCGAAATTTGCATTTCCTGCGACAAGATTTTCTGTTTTCACAGCGGTTTTCGGTCGATTCGTTTCTTCACGGCTTTGATCGCTTTCGGAGTTCTCACAGTACGTGGACGGCCGGATCTTTGACGGTATCGTCCTCCACCAGTATCCTCAAACAACTTCACAGCATGATACACGAAATTGCGAGTGATTCCAAGCGGTCGCAACGTCCAAAAGATATCGCCTTTTTCCATGTTGCATTTTAGTAGGCCAACTACAACAATACGATTTTCGATGTCGCCCCATTCCATGCTTGTAAACAATTGATGCCAAAAACTTTTTACGTGGCAATGAAGCAGAAATGTCAACTGTCAAATCGCAGTCAAGCAATGCCTTCTATAGTAGAAAGCCGAGTAACTGAATCCAACAACAACACGTTGGAGTCATAACAAACATGACAGTTCCATACAAATTCGAGCGCTTTTGTATGAAGCAGACACGGCGGGCTTCGTAAGAATCGCGTTTATTCTTAAATGCAGTGTTAATGATAGTTCAGCTTTCTAAGGTACTTTATTGATAGTGCTCGGCATGTAATTATGACATGTTGATATTAGTGCAATGGATTTTTAATTTAAAAAAGTGCGATCAAAGTTAAATCTCGGCTTCTCACACCGAAGAAAATCTGTCACTCATATTGTGCAGAGTTCTCCGGTTAATTTTCACACAGAAAATTGTAGAATTTTAGTTATTACGAAAAAGTGTGCACTTGCGTAATATTTTCGTGCTTAATTTGAACTAATTATGCTCTTTTTTTGTTTTCGGCAAAATGTGCTTTTACGACAAGTTTGTAGAAAAATAATACAGGTGGTCTTGTGAAATGGAAAAATCCATGACGTCATACCCACTGGAGTCATTCAAGATGGCCGCTACGTCAGTTCTGCCCAGCTTGAGATGTAGAAAGCATTGAGTCAAGACGAAATGGATGCGCCCAATATTGCATTCGTAATGAACGCGTTTAGTTGTGTACCAATATTTATGACTTGACTAGGTAGTCACGCTTTTCATTATAATAATAAAGTAAAATATCCCGCTTCAGAGAACTCTGTACTAGGTTACACACTTAGATATTCCGAATTTGTTGAATGTTTACTGTACCGTTAAATTTAGTAATTTATTCATTCAACCACAGCGTAAGAATATTGAATTCAGTTTAATGTGTTTCTGTGACCCGGATCCGAAACAAGTACGAGTCTTCACACGTTAAATAATTCTAATCTATTCTAAAATGGCACTACAGCCCTGATCTTCAGGTTCCTTAGCATTTTTATTACATATTGTGAAAGGGTGGTTAGCCCTTCGCACAATCCTATATCCACGAGTTTTTCATTTTCATCATTCATTTGTGGTGAACAAGCAAGTAGTATGCTGGAATTATACGTTGATCAAGATCTTAACTTACGAATGTCGCATTGTACACCAATACGCTATATTCACTAAGCTGCATCTTAGCCCAGTTAAATATGTATAATATGGTAATTACAAAAAAAAAATTTGATTGAGCTCGGGTTTCGCCTCATACGACTGCTTAGTTTGATTTGTATACTAAACTAATATACTCTATAGATTGATCCCGGGTCCGATGGTGAGTATCTCCAGCTTTCTCCCCCTCCCCCCGCGTTGGTCCATGCAGTGACCAGTTCGGAAATAGATAATGCAGTAAAAGTAAAGATAGTAGAAGTAATATTCCGTAATAATAATTTTTGGAACACCACCCACGCATAGCATATGTCATGGTCACTTAATAAAATGATTCATCCAAATGAGAAAAGTATTCATTTATTAGAATTGCGGAATGGGTGCAAAGCGATATGAAAAATTTTATTAACACAAACACTTATTATACGTTGTTTTTATATATATTAAGCTGTACTAGCGGGATACAAGAAAAATATAATTTGATCATAATAGTAGTGGTGGGAAAATAGGGAGTCTCAAAAATTGAGCACTATTTAAAATTTCAAAAGGTTTTACTGCAAAATTCAAAACAAGTATTATTGTAAATTGAAATTTTGTCAAATTGTAGAGCTATGTACCTACACGGTTAAAAATATTGGTGTAAAAGATAAAACTCATTTATTATTTTTTAGTTATAAAAGTGAAGTATCTGATAATTGGTATGGTTTGGTATTAATTTGGCTTAGAGTGTATATGGATTTAAATATAAAGATTTGCCTTTAAATGAAGCAAAATAAATTTTATTCCATTATGCATAAAATTTATCCTGATAGTTTTTGAATGAATACTAGAATATGGTCATTGATAATTTTATCTTCCTTTCAGTATAAATTAGATCTTAAAAACAAAGACGCTCAAAAGCTGCAAGACAAAGGGTTTTCTTATACTAACCACAATAGCTTTTATAACAACGTGAGATAAACTTTTTTGGCTAAAATCGTAAGAAGCAAATGAAATCACCTGGAAGATGCTTTTATAGGTCGCGGAATAGGTTTTAAAAAAGCTAGGGTGTAGCATAGTAGGTAGCGTGTTGGTCTTGTAATGCGAAGATCGTGAGTTCAAATCTCGCTCGACGCAATATATAATTCCAGCACATTGTTTGCTTGGATATACCTTGGTCACCTCAATCTACAAAAATAAAAAAATCGTAGATAGAGGGTTATGCGAAGGGCTAACAACCCTTCCACAATGAGTAATGAAAAATGTTAAGGAACCTGAATGTCAGGAGGCCAAGGTCCGATTTGGGATTTAAAAGGTATAAAGATCTTAATAAATTAAAGGATAGATTAAATAGGAGCAATGTATAGATAGTGAACATTTTTTGCTATTAATTTTATATATTTATACATATAGAATATTTTCATAAATAATGCGAATAACATTTATACTAAAATGCTATAAAATGGTTTTATAAGTAAAAGTATAAATTCATTGTCAATAATTATAAAATTGATCGAGATGGATAATATTCAATTTATAAATAATTTGTAAGGATTTATATGAATATCATTTTGTTATAGAATTTACACCAAAATTTCTAACCGTGTATATGATCTATAATGTTCGTAAAACTTTTCAGATGGGGGTGTAAGGGGAACGAGTTGGTGGGCTAAAATGTTGAAAAATTTCACTAATTTTTTGATGGCTCTGGTAAAAGATACAAAGTTAAAATTTTGATATACATAAAGAAAAATTATTAATATCAAGCAAAACTGCTATCCAAAATTTTTGAGTGATATTTTAAGCTACAAACTTGAATTTTGTTTTTTTAAAATGCTTACAAGTTTAAGATATTAACTAGTCGAATAACTCCGAAACTTCTACCCCCTCCAATGCAAAAGTATTTTTTTCAGCCATTTGTAAGAAATCAATTATCACCAAACCATTAAAAGTTATCAAATTGAATTTTTTTGAAAACACTTCTAAAAATATTTTAAATAAAAATGCATCGAAAGTTTTATTATTCCCTTTGCCCTTCAACTCCTCCCATGCAAAAGTATGATTTCGACCAATTTCAATAAGTCAACTAATAAACAACAAATTAAAAGCTACTTGAAATTTTGTGCGAACACAACAATCAACTAAAAAATTATTAAGATGTAACCCTCGCAAACCCCATACAAACCCAAACTTGCATACATGTATAAACGAATGAAATATTGATTCTATGTATTGGAGCTATCGATCGTAATCGCAGTTACGTGTACCACGTATCCTCAACTTGTCTCAAGAATAATAAAGATGCGGCCGACATGTTGACAGATTTTTTATACTCAAGATGAAATCTGAGAGTATTATTAGTTTGCCACAAAGTTTGTAACGCTAAGAAATAAGGTTTGGAGAAAAGATGAATGATACAAAAGTTAATTTTATCAGTTGAGCTAGAAAGTTTAAATTTTGTACACGTCATTTTTGACAAAAAAGGAAGGTTAAATTCTAGAATAGACAAAATCGAAATACTTTTTGTTGAAATATTAATAACCAATTTAAACAGTACGTATAAAATTTATCGAGCTGAAATTAAGCACTAAATATTTACTTAGAATTATTAGTAAGACCAATAAAAATTAGATAACTAGTTGCACTCCTTCTACCTAATCCCAGACAATATGACACAATGTCGCAATTTCACAAAACGTCGATTTTTTTAAAAGTAAGAACGCAGATCTGCAATTTAAAACATATCAATTGAATGATGATTATAGTTATTTCTGAAAAAGTTATTAAGAACTCCCCACTGCTTCTATCATCTCCGATACAAACTGAACAAATCACTAAATACCGATCTCTAATTAATTTCTTTTAAATTAAATTTTTGAAGCTTAAATTTTGTATAAAACATTTCGGTTCCAACTCTAGCATGATGCGTCAAAATTAGTTCAATTATATATATGTATAATTATATTCAATTTTTGAAGCTTAAATTTGGTACAAAACATTTTTATAGCTACTCTAGCATGATGTGAAATAAATTAGTTCAGTACTACCACTCCCCATACAAAATTCTTAGCATCACAAAAATTTCATCTGTAGTATCGTATGATTGGGCTTTACGCAGAGTCGTAGTCCTGTTATGGTTTTAAGCTTAATGTTATTTTATTTGGGCTTTTTTTTTAATTAACACAAGCTATAACTATTCCTTATATACAGGGTGTAACAGAATAGATGTGACAAAAAAAACATGGTGATAGGGGACCACGTGGTGCACAAAAAAGTATTCTACGGAAGACTTGTAGCTCCAACCCCCAGCGACTTAGGGGTTATTTTCTAGTTTTTGGTTCGTGGAGGAGGTTGTCAAACTAAAAGGCCAATATCTCCGAAAATACTTGAGATAGCTCAATGCATAATATCTTGTTGGAGAGCTTATTAATGTACCTTTCCAACAAGGGTCTGCAATAAATTAAATCAGCCACTGAGTTGCTAGAGTGGTTTGAACATGAAAAATTTTTGTTTTCCAAAAATGTCCTTCAACTTTGAAGGCTTTTTGCTCAAAATTTTGACTAAATTTTTTTTGAGTTTGTGATCTTAAAAACTACCCAATACATTTATCTTTCTTTACAAACAAAAAAAAATTGTCCTAGCTCGTTTTTTTACCAAGTTGTGACCAAAAAACCGAAACTAAACCATCAAATCCAAAATTTCGGCAATGTGAAAAAAAAATTTTTTTTTTATTTTATCGATTCCAAATTGAAAAACAACTTAATAATTTAATTTAAAAGTAAAATTTATTGTAAAATAATATCTTTTTTCTAATTATAAACTTAAAGTATCTGGATTAAAATATTGTAAGAACGCATAAAGTACGGGTACCTATTAATTTTATTATCTTTTTAAAGTAATAAATCTGAAGGATGTGTGTCTGGATTAAATTATTGGAAAAAGCCATAAAACATAGATACCCTTGTTGGAAAGGTACATTAATAAGCTCTCCAACAAGATATTATGCATTGAGCTATCTCAAGTACTTTCGGAGATATTGGCCTTTTAGTTTGACAACCTCCTCCAGGAACCAAAAACTAGAAAATCACCCCTGAGTCGCTGGGGGTTGGAGCTACAAGTCTTCCGTAGAATATTTTTTTGTGCACCACGAGGTCCCCTATCACCATGTTTTTTTTGTCACATCTATTCTGTTACACCCTGTATATAAGGAATAGTTATAGCTTGTGTTAATTAGTGCTCTTCAATACGAATATGTTTTCAATGGAAAAACACAAGTTACGCTACCCCCTCAAGCTCCTCCTTGACTTTTATAATTATCTACATGTTAGCAATTAATTAATTTCAAGTAGACGGGGTGACTAATGAGGACTCTTAAGGCCCGAAATTGTCCTGAACAATTATAATACACGTGTGTATTAGCACAACTATTTAACTTCGAACAAGGGCAACAACTTAATATGTATTATATATATATTACTTTTATACTGCATGCCATTTGAATCGAGAATATTACAATTATCGATCATCCATTCGTCGCGACAAATAAAAGTGTTATTCACTGAACTGCATCCGCTGTTGAAACAAAATTGCAAAGAACAATTCTCTATATTAACTACAGCTTCATAACAAATGTCATGATTAGCATCGAATCTTTCACAGCACGTCTTCTTCATATATGTAAAGTGGTTTCTCCAGCATTTTACAACTTCAAATTTATTACAGTTTTCATCCACTACGGTTTCGATTTGGTCGGTATTCGAACAATTATGATTACAACGTTCATTTGTCAACCATAAGACACACGGCGCACTGATGTTGTTTTCCACCCGGTCCGATTTTATAGAAGTAGCCCAACAAAAAACGGAAAGAAACGTCAAAACTAGCATTTTTCAAAGATTTAGTTACAAAGAAAATTTTGATTCATCAGAAGCTCTGAAAACTGCGACTTTCATCCCAAAACTAAATAAACAGTGCGGCTTACAATCTATCCATGCAAAATTTTTTTGATTTGTCGGATACTTTTCCAGGAAATACCACAGCTTCTGAGATAAAAATTATCAAAGAAAAGAGTGAAAAAAATGCGAAATTAAATACTCCAACACCATTTTATGTATACATGGTATCTTGAAACTAGTAAATGCGCGATTAAAATTTTCTACATAGTTTGAAAACATTTCAAGTTAGCCAAATTTTTTGGACGATAATATCGTACTATCTATACATATTTATTTATTTATTTATTTATCATAACAAGATATATACACTCAGAAAAATTAATTACTTGGAATTAATGAAAAATCGTCTTTCATTTAACAATACTGCATTTGTCATAAAACGAAACAAATTTTTCTTTAATTGAATAATAATTTCGTAAAATTTATGAAAAAAGTCGTAAATGCAACGAAAAAAACTTTTGTAAATGCAATGTAGACTACATTCTTTTAACAACAAGAATTTCATTAAATATCATGCAAGTTCGCCCTTTTTGAGTGTGAAAGAAGAAACATATCACTTTAAACATGCCACTTTAAAAAGTGCTCCGTGGTGTAGTGGGAAGCGCGCTCGCTTCAAAGACAAATTGGTCGTAGGTTCGATTCCCACTCCGGGCAGTAGATTTTAAGTACGAGTTTCTCAGTTGCTACTGGTAGTGGAAAATTGTTCGAAATAAAAAATAGGCAAACGATGTTAAAAGTGAAACATTGGTTTCTGTTCTCTTTCTATCATACAGTCCTCCCCCATAACATCTGCAAATATCTGGCAGTAGCAGCCAGTACAACTAGAAAAACATACCAGCTTCTTCACCACTCGTTACGGTCCGTTCTTACTCCTTCCCTCCCCCCTAACCTTCCCAATCAGAAACCTATTTTTTTTTTTTTTTAGCAATAAAATATTTTCTTACTTCAATGATAATACACTTTATTTGAATTAAAAAAGTTTTTATTATTTTAAAGAAAATGATTTCTTACAATGAATAAAAATTCGCATAGGCTCGCATGGAATGTAAATTTTCATTGATTTTACTGTAGTTTTTCGTTAATATGATAATTTTTTTCTCTGAGTGTACAGTTACATAATAATTAACTTATATTTTAATTTAATTTAATTTAATGTAACTTAAAACAATTTAACTTACGTAACTTAATCTAAACTAGAAAGATGGGCACTGGTAAAAAGATGGTCATACAGGGTTTGGGATACTTTATAAAACAGAGCGCAGTCTTAGTTTGTATGTCAATTTACTCATTGGGGGTGTGTAGTGTCGTAACCCCCGGAATACTAGTAAAAGCCATGCGATAGAAGATGGCACTTACACATATGAAGCTATTAGCCGTCCGCGGTCGACTGTCATTTTATTCGCGTGCGGGATGATTTTCTTTAAGTTTGGTGTTTTCGATCGGGATTTTAGTCGTGTTTTCACCGATTTGTTTTTGTTTCGTCCTTAAATATAGAAAGATCGTACGTTTGCGTTAATTGTAAGCAGTGTCGGCCGAAAATCCCCGCAGTTATTTTTCGCGAAACAAGTTTTTTGGTGTTAAGTTTTATAGGTTAGGAATGTTGTAGTTTATTCACTACAAAAAAATCAGAATAAAGTTAAATTCCTAGTGTAGTGCAATTTTGTGAACGTGTTTTCGTAATGCTAGATCCACACACTAGGGTCCAGTATTGACCAAAATCAATATTCCCAAAGTGGGGATAATTTGGCCAAGAAACTTGGGCCAAAATTTCGTTTGGCCTGTTTGCCGGGCGGTGTCGATTTTTTCGAAAAATCGAAGAAAACCAATGCTTTAGTGCCAAGGTGGTGTGAATATTTAATTAATCAATACGTCATTTTGGCCAACGTTTCGGTCGCAATTTGAGAAAATACTTGGCCCTAGTGTGTGGTTTTTACTATAAGAAAGAAGATTCCCGATAGTTGGCTTTAGAGGTCAGGAGTCATCACTACTAGATCAAGCGATACATCCGGAAATTTCTGCGAGATATTGTTCCTGCGACAATCAATTGGAATATACTTTTTCATAAGGTAATCCCAAACGTTATTCTTTATGCCGACAGCACTTTTCGTTTTCATTTTCAGATTTCAACCATTTCACAGTTCGAAATTGTTGAGGAATCTTATGCATCGTATAACATAAATAAAACATTTATTGCTTTTTAAATTATAGTATATTTTCAATCAACAACAAATTTCAAATATATATGGTATACATACATATATAATATATATTTTACTTCGGTAGTACCTAAAATGGAAAGTATTTATTATCTAATTAACATTAAAAAAATTACCCGTTTTCGTTTCCGTCTTTCCGCCGATACTAAATCCTGCAACAGGCTGTGCAAAAAAACAACCGATTTCCCTGCAATCACACGATGACAATCTTAGTCCGAAACGCTTTCCGAAAGAGATATCTGTTTAAAAACTTATTAAAACACTGCACGGATGTTTAATCAATTGTTAATAATGATATTTACCTGATGAAATGATGAAAAATTGCACTATTTACAGCCATTAAGTGACGGTAAATAACGCGGTAAAAAACTTCAATTTTCGTCCCAAACACGTCTGGATAGAAAGATCTGTTTTAAAATCTGGTTAATACACTTCGCCACTAATTTAGGTATTGTTTACAACAATAATCACCTTTAAAATTTGTAAAAAACTGCGATATTTACGGCCACAAAGGTCAACTCCTTTGCACTGTCGACAATTTTCATACGGAATTGACGTTTAAGCAACCGACCGCCGGACGGCTGTCACACATACACAACTGCCTATCGCATGGCTTTTATATGTATTCCGGGGGTTTCGGTAGTGTACACTGAATTTGTTAAATACTCTACAACATCTGTTAATAGGCTCATTTTGTCCGTAAACTGTGCTATGTGGATATTCCTTTAGTAGTCCTGAATGTCTCGTCAGCCTGACATTGTCATTGAGTCTGAATTTATTTGATATGTGATCTACCATAATATCGCCATTCAAAACATCTAAGGTAAAACAGGATGTGAGCATAGTTCTTCTAGAACTGAGAGGTAAAAGATTTAATATTTGGAGCCTAGTTGCGTACGGTGGAAGGTTCTCAAAGTCTCGAGGATCATACAAGTCCCTAAGAGCAAAGAGAAGGAATTGCTTCTGTATTGATTCTATTCTGTTGCTATATAACTGGAAAGAGGGATCCCAGATGGGACATGCATATTCCAAAAGAGGACGGACAAGTGATACGAAATGAGCGTCCATTCCTTTCGTTATATATTTTTTTTTATTTTTTTTTTTTGTTGCATTAACTCCATAACATTTTTTATTTTCCTTCACCTGCACCTGTATTTTGCCATTTTTTTTTTCATTTCTTTTTCTGCTATATAATTTTTCTTGTCAAACCTTTATAATTTTTATCTAAATAGTTTTAGTGTTAATAATAATAAGAATAATGGTAATAATAATAAATAATGCAAAGTAAATAAATAATAATACCATAAAAAAAACGACATCTACCGTTTCAATCGAAAAACATTGTACGATCGGTACTGACACGCATTTTGGCGCGGAATGAAAAGATGATAAAAAACCGTTGAGATCAGTGGGGTGGCATATAAATTGCCGCGCGAGAAAAAATCGGAGCTTTTTGTTTTAAAAGTTTGGTTGGGAACAAGGCTGGAGGATTGAAACTCGAGGGAAGAAAAGAAAAAAGGAAGTGCAGAAAGTGTAGTGAGTGCAAAGAAGGAATAAATCGAACATAAATTGAATAATACTAAACCGAAATGAAAATTGAAGTGCAAATAGTGGCTAAAGACAGTGAACATAAAACTAAATAGCGAGTGATCCAAGCAAAAGAAAAAAATAAATCTTTGAAAACAACCAATAAGCTAATTTAAATAAAAAGTGAAGTACCCAAAAGAAAAAATAAATAAATAAATAATTTTAAAATAAAACGTCCTTTTTCGTTAATATAAAATACGGAATATAAAGTATAAAAGCAAAAAAAAGAACGAGAACTTGGCTACAGGATTCCGGGCCCCAACGCTGGACTGTCAGGTACCCAACGATTATTTTTAATGTACTTCTTAGTTTTCTTTATATTAGGATTTTGTCAGAAAATAAAATTATTGTAAATTTAGAACTCAATACCATATATACTTTTTTTTCTCTTCTCCTAAACTTTACCTTGTACAGGCCACATATAGGTGCGGACGGAAGGTCACATTATTAGCCTATGTATTTTTTTTTTCTTTCTCTTTCTTGTTATAAAATTAAATAAAATGAAGTGCTAAGCCGCCCAAATGTGGCCTCGGTGCTCATGATTCCCAGAGATGCTCGACTCCGTACTGCCCTGGGGGCCCGTATAGTCTAGTTGGACATATGCGGAGCTCCAGGCCATAATGATCGGTGATGTAGAGCACACACCTGTACTTCCGACAGCACCCTCAAGGATGAGGGACTCCCAGGTCGAATTCCCCCACACCCATGCTCCTGAGTAGCCGGCAGGAAGTGCTGTCCAGACCTGGGAGGACTTCATTAATTTTCTGTATGCGGAATGGGCCCCCAGAGGCTCATTTCGTATCAGTGGCGCCCAAGTTCGGCATTTTATTCACTTGAATTAAATTCTTCTTCTTCTTCAGTCTTTGGTTGTTGGTCATTTGAATTTAGAGTTGCTGATATCTAGGTTCCGACGAGTCCCCGACGGAACTTCTGGGCAGTGCGTAATCAATTTATGATATTTTGATTTATTTTTTTTTGTGTTCAAGTACGGCGGAAATTTCGCATGATTTTCGCGAACTGTCGCGTACGTTGAACTTTGAGTGGCCGGATCTTTCGATCACATTGCGGGACGGAAAACTGTTCGTGGAACAGATCCGCGTTTCCCTGCGCATGGTAACGTCCGAGCGCCATCGTACGGTCGTCGAGGTGAACGCACTGCAATTTTAATTCCGTACAGCTGACTTGTTAAATAGTTGATAATTTTTATTTCCCTAACAATGATTGTTTTTTTCTTTCTTTGATTCAGAATTTTGATTTTGGCTTTGGACCGCCCGTCCAAAGCAGTATTTTTTTTTTGTTTGTTTTATATTATGCTACGATCGCCTCATTAGTAACGTCGTCGAATTATTTTAGAAACGTTAATTTTCTTTAAAAAAATCGTTGGCCGACGACAGGAATCGATCTTCGGCTTCTGGGGTGGTGATCGGAGACACCTACCACTGGGCTATCGCGAATATGCATTGTTCTCATCTCATTGAACAATGCTTATTAAAGCGTAGCAAATTTCTGAACCATCAGTAAGTCCATGTAGCGTTCCTTTATGAAATCGTATTGCTATTTTTGTTTAGCAAATGCAATTGTCATATATTCTTATTTTTTTTTGTTTTAACGAATTCAAGTACTTAACATTAATATAATTCCTAAAATTATGCAAATGTAATACAGCATAATTTCGATAGTTATTTTTAAATCCAGCGACTCGTTATATATTTTTTTTTTCTTTATATTGCAATGCATGGTAATTTTCATTGCCTATTGTCGTTTTTTTTCGCGTTTGCAAATGACCAGCAACTTTTGATTTTGATTCTATTAATCTTTATTTAGTTTTTTATTCGTAATTCTGCTTTAGTTTTTATTTTCATTTTTATTTGACTATTTAATTTCAATTAACTTTTTGTCCCAATCGATAAACCAAGTATTCTCATCTGTGTCGCGCGTTTTTGAATGTTTTTTTTTTTGAATGATCATGCCGGTGCATCTTAAATGCGAAATTCACTTTGAATTTAATCACCGAGTAAATATATTTGATCTTACCGTAGTTTAGGGGATTGATGATCGTTCGCAGCGATTTATCCGCAATTAGCGTCGATGTCTTTGCATAGCATCTTTCCGAATATCGCTGTTAGTTAACATCATCTTTCACCTTCGCGTCTTAGCCGTCGATTTGGTCTCTCGCGAAATATTATCCGGATTGATTCCGTCGGTCGCAGCTTGAGCCTGGACCTCTCGAATTATTTTGTTTGTAATAGGGACCACATCGAATCGGTTTCGTTAAAATTTGAATTGATAAAATACACAGATTAGAGTAGTTAATTTATTGAATACCTTCTCCTAATTTCCTTTGCGGTGTGTGCTCTAATTTTATATAACATTTTCTCAAATTAGTATTTCATTTTTTTTTCTCGCATTTTTTTTATTTTCTTACGAGGAGAGCGTGTTGGAGTTTGGTTTTCTGGGCATGGTGGGTACCGAGGTCCACTAATTTATGAATTCTATTCGTTCAATTTTCTTTTAATTCTTTCCATCGTATTATTTTGATTATTTCTGCGATGACTTTCTTTTTAGTATTTATCATATCGCCGAGTTTGGATTTTTAATTATTTTTTTTTAAAGTTACATATATCACATTTTTGATTCTTTTTTCTTATATAGGTACATACATATCTATATAGTACAACGACGCTTATTTTGAAATATTATTGCATTTTTGTACTCATTTCGGTTTTTTTTTATTTTTGTTTCCTTTTCTCATATTTTTTTTATTCGAATTTTCATATTTATCTTTCATGATGGCATTGAACGTTGACCATCTTGAACCAGACGAGTTCGACATGGAATGTTACATTCGTCAAATTGTTGGGGACGCACCTACTCGATTAGATCAACTAGAGGCGCGGCTCAAATTAGAAGAAACGCGTCCGGTATTGAGGCCAGGTTCTAGTTTGCCTATAGAAGTCGTTGATAACCTATCATTTGAGATTGAATCATGTAGATTAGGATTAGAGGATGTTTTGAGTATTTTGAAAAAAGTAAAGTCGGGTTTGGACAAAGAATTGCCAATATGTGTTACTAGGATAGCAAACTACTCAAGTCGACTTACTCGTCTTGCCGCTAATACATCCGGAGATATCAAAAGTATAGCAAATGAATACTTAAGAAATGTAAGGAAAATGAGCTCAGCGATTAAAGATCTTTTATCTGAAGTCCCAGAAAAGGTTCTGCCGTGTTGCAGTGAAAGTTCAGAAAATCCACCAAGTAAAACTGATATCGTTAATGAAAATGTTGAACGTGCGCAAAAAGTCACGGTCGAAGAGCTTGGCCTGACTAGTAGCGAAGAGAGCAAGCTAAGTGTTGATCAAAATTTTTGTAAGGAAGGAATCTTAGGGCATTTGAAACAATCGACAAATACGCAGTCCTTTAACCCTTGCTTAAAGAAGCATAATACTCGGCTTAATTCAAAAGAATTACCTAACGATGTTAATTCTTTATACCTTGATACTCGAGTTGTAAATCAAAAACATCTAACATACGGAATTGGTGAATATAAAGTTCCCACATTGTCATCTAGTGATTTACTATACCGTGGCTTGCTCGATAAAAATTTGGATTTCGTTTCTGCACATGAGAACCAATCATGGCCTAAAAATGATTTTAGATTATTCCAGCTATTGAGCTTTTACTTCAAACCCCAACACCCACTCAGGTACATCAAGCAACGAACAGGTCAGCGGATTAAAGGTCGTATAAAAAGAACTATATTTTCCCGAGATGAGTTTTTGGATATCATTGGAAATAAGTTTAGTCGGCCACCGCGAAAGCCTCCTGCTGCCATAAAATGTGGAATCTTATGCAAGCAAGAGAGCTTTTAGAATTAGATTTTGCTATATCATCTATAATATTATACACATCTTTCTTTTTTTTTGAATCTCAATTTATAATTTTAATTATTTTCTTTACATTTTTTTATTAGTTTATTGGGATATATATTTTGAATTTATAGTTTATTTATAATTAATGCTCAAAAGGATTTAGTTTAGAGCGATAGAGCACATTTAGTGGGGCGGCTTAGATTTTTTTTTTGATTTTTTTTGTTCTCTGAATTGAGCCCGGCTCTATGAGCATGAGATCCTTCTCCTGGGTCGAGGTCGTCCCCACGATTGATACGAAATGAGCGTCCATTCCTTTCGTTATATATTTTTTTTTATTTTTTTTTTTTGTTGCATTAACTCTATAACATTTTTTATTTTCCTTCACCTGCACCTGTATTTTGCCATTTTTTTTTTCATTTCTTTTTCTGCTATATAATTTTTCTTGTCAAACCTTTATAATTTTTATCTAAATAGTTTTAGTGTTAATAATAATAAGAATAATGGTAATAATAATAAATAATGCAAAGTAAATAAATAATAATACCATAAAAAAAACGACATCTACCGTTTCAATCGAAAAACATTGTACGATCGGTACTGACACGCATTTTGGCGCGGAATGAAAAGATGATAAAAAACCGTTGAGATCAGTGGGGTGGCATATAAATTGCCGCGCGAGAAAAAATCGGAGCTTTTTGTTTTAAAAGTTTGGTTGGGAACAAGGCTGGAGGATTGAAACTCGAGGGAAGAAAAGAAAAAAGGAAGTGTAGTGAGTGCAAAGAAGGAATAAATCGAACATAAATTGAATAATACTAAACCGAAATGAAAATTGAAGTGCAAATAGTGGCTAAAGACAGTGAACATAAAACTAAATAGCGAGTGATCCAAGCAAAAGAAAAAAATAAATCTTTGAAAACAACTAATAAGCTAATTTAAATAAAAAGTGAAGTACCCAAAAGAAAAAATAAATAAATAAATAATTTTAAAATAAAACGTCCTTTTTCGTTAATATAAAATACGGAATATAAAGTATAAAAGCAAAAAAAAGAACGAGAACTTGGCTACAGGATTCCGGGCCCCAACGCTGGACTGTCAGGTACCCAACGATTATTTTTAATGTACTTCTTAGTTTTCTTTATATTAGGATTTTGTCAGAAAATAAAATTATTGTAAATTTAGAACTCAATACCATATATACTTTTTTTTCTCTTCTCCTAAACTTTACCTTGTACAGGCCACATATAGGTGCGGACGGAAGGTCACATTATTAGCCTATGTATTTTTTTTTTCTTTCTCTTTCTTGTTATAAAATTAAATAAAATGAAGTGCTAAGCCGCCCAAATGTGGCCTCGGTGCTCATGATTCCCAGAGATGCTCGACTCCGTACTGCCCTGGGGGCCCGTATAGTCTAGTTGGACATATGCGGAGCTCCAGGCCATAATGATCGGTGATGTAGAGCACACACCTGTACTTCCGACAGCACCCTCAAGGATGAGGGACTCCCAGGTCGAATTCCCCCACACCCATGCTCCTGAGTAGCCGGCAGGAAGTGCTGTCCAGACCTGGGAGGACTTCATTAATTTTCTGTATGCGGAATGGGCCCCCAGAGGCTCATTTCGTATCACAAGGGAACAGAATAATGTTTTAGTGACCCATACATTCTTAAACTCTTTGGCTCTTCTCGTAATAAATCCAAGAAGTCTATTGGCTTTTGAGATTAATCGGTTGTAGTGAGATTTAAAGCATAATTTCTTATCGAGTAGAATGCCGAGGTCCTCAATTTGATCTAGACGATGTAGATGAGATCCACTTAGGAAATAGTCATGTAGGTATGTGGATCTTTTATGTGAGAAGCTTATCACGTGGCATTTACCGACATTAAGCTCTAACTTGTTCTGACTACACCACTCATCTAGTGCAATAAGCTTGGATTGCAAGAATGCGGCATCATCGGGTGAGGTAACAGTATGACATATTTTCAGATCATCAGCGTACAATAGATGCGAGACATTTTTTAATACTTCAGATAGATCTGAGATGAATATATTAAATAAGAGAGGTCCCAAGTGACTTCCTTGGGGTACCCCAGAGGATACTACTATTTCCTTGGAAATAGAGCCTTGGAACTTGACAAATTGAGTTCTATTACTAAGATAGGATTTAATCCAGTCAAGAAGGGATCCTGTAACACCAATTTTTTTTAATTTTAAAATCAGGATGTTGTGATCAACTCGGTCGAAGGCTTTGCTAAAGTCAGTGTATACTGCGTCAACTTGATGCCCATTTTCCAGTGCGCAGAGTGTATCAGATACTAGAATCATGAGGTTAGTCATAGTTGAGCGCCCTTTTCTAAAACCGTGCTACTGGTCATTAAGAATAGGGTTGACTATTTTGGTTAATTTGTCGCAGATAATTTTTTCAATAATTTCGGTATAGCTGATAGAATACCTCTATAGTTCTTTACATTTCGTTTGTCACCATTCTTATGGATGGGTGTGAGATGCGACGATTTCCAAGCCGATGGGAATACTCCCAATGAGAGTTATTTGTTGAAGAGCCAGTATAGAGGTGTTGAGAGCTGAAGGGCACACTTTGATAAAAATAAGGGAGGAATAAGATCAGGACCTGGACCTTTTTTGACATCAATAGTTGTAAGAGTATCAAGCAACTCCTCAATGGTTAATGAAATATTTTCAACGAGTGGAGGAACCGAAACGTTGGGCTCGATTACGGTCGAATCCGACTGGGATCCAAAAACGTCGCGAAAACGGTCAGCAAACATATCGCAGATATCATGCTTGCAAGAAGATTGTGTGATTCCATTGGACATGGTTACGGGATAACCCGAACTTTTACGTTTTGTATTAACGAAGTCGAAAAATCTTTTTGGTTCTTTTAAGATATCTTCACCGATTTCTTTTACATAATCCTCATATGCAGTCCGGAACTCAGAAGAGAACTCTGATGCCAGCGTCCGCAAATTTTTCAGTTGCTACTGGTGATAAAATATTATTCGCAATAAAATGGGGAAACGGTGTAAAAGTGAAACAGTTCCACTTCAAGAAGGCCTAGATACTCAGTAGATGGTTTCTGTTCGCTTTCTATCATTCAGTCCCCTATAACATCTGCAAATATTTGTCAGTGAGCAGCCAGTACAACTGAGCAATATACCAGCTTCTCCACTCGCTACGGTCGTTCTCACTCCCCTTCCCCAACCTTCCCAATCCCATTCCTTCCCTCCATGACTGTGTTTGTGCATTGCACTTAAAGACCGAAATTGCCTGGTGATTCTGTAAAAAAAAGGCTCTAATTATTTTATATTAATCTATTTAGAGAAATATTGTAAATTGGAGTCCGACAATTCTCAAACAAATATGCATGCCAACCGTCATATGGGCATGTATTAAAAAGTTTGCAGTTCGAAGAGTATTGAATAATTTTATGCATAATCTAATGTTTCTAACTTATACTAAAATCCAAAATGTCGAAAAGACAATTTCATTCATTCATAAATTATACAAAACCTACGCTTTACTAGGGATTTACATTGATTTATGAAATCAAAAATAAAACCACGGTACGGACTTTGCTAAAGGAAAAAAAACGTTCAGGAGATCAATTCAATTCTACATACGAAAAAAACGCACTGATCAAGTATCCCTTTTCTAAGGATCGTGTATTTTGGACCTGGTCATAACCAGTTCATTATCAATTTCTGCCACACTACGTCAACATTCGCCTTGAACTTTGTTTTCCTCTCGTGCTGGCACCGGTATTGAATTCGCCTGGATGCGAGAGAATGTGGCGAGCTTTTCCTTATGTCTTCACTTATCTCTGCTAAAAGTCAAGCAAATTACGACATGAAAAAGTGTTCGGAATTCAGTATGCGCTTTAAGTTCAAAGTTAGTTAAATTGTAGAGCTATATGACTTACAATTTAAGAAAAAGTTTTGTTTGGGGTGTACGGGTGGTGGGCCAAAATAAACTTTCACTATTGTTTTCAAAGCTCCGATAAAAGATACGAAATTCAAATTTTGCACGCGCATTTGATATATACTGTGGCGATACGACGTCGTCGACACATTCCAGGATCCATAACATCAGACGTGTACGTGCTTATCGCGCACAAGCAAACGGTCCCTTTTCTGCATATCGCCAGATATGCAACTATCAAGTGCCATACCCGACAACGCGCGCGATCAGCAATTGATTTGTGCTAGTCGCGCACAAGTGGATTTCGAAGTACGCGACGAGACACGCCGTGGAGTCTGCAAAAAGATGGGATAAAAATCAGTCGCAGTCGCGCTTTCCATCTCAGTTTTCTTAATCGCAGTTCACGACGCGAAGTCGACCATCAGTATCAATAAAGTATTTATTTATTTACCTCTCGTGTTTTACTCGTCCGCGCTACCAAGCCCAAAATACTAATATAATTAATATTGTGGTACCGATTATGTACCACAATGAATTAAAACAGTTCGTACCGATTTTAAATGTACATTATTGCTTCGAGTCTAGCTACTGATTAAAGAATATACTTATCTTGACATGCCTGAAAGTTCTTATGCGAGCATTGCATTATGCCTCTGTCATCAAAAGGTATTAAGTTACCTTCGTACGATCTGTGTGTTTCTCAGAATCGAAATCGATGATGGCAAGTGTTATCGCGAGACTCATAATGAAATGCACGGTAAGCAATAAATGCGTCCATTCGCACAAGTTAGATATCTGCTTTGCTACATTGTATCATTGATACAAAGTATCAATGTACATTCCTACAGCTTATGATCGATCATTATATGTATGTATGTACATAAAGAAAAATATTAATTTGAACTAGAACTATTGTGTACCGAAGGGCTCCCTAACCTGAAAGAGGTGTTTCATATCTATTGAAAAAAAAAATCGAATACTGAAAAAAAAATCTGGTCGAAAATCTTTAAAACTTTTACCCCTCCCATACAAAAGTATTTTTTTCAATCATGTTTTATTCAGAGATATGAATGACCGTTGAAAAAATACAGAGACCCTAAGCCTGGTGGTATGGTCGGATCTTAGTTTATTTTAGAGTGTTTTGTGGAGCCAAGGCTTGAGACAGTGAGAGTGCAAAATATAAACATATTAAACATAATTTTTTTATGAATAACATACAATTTTGCAGCCCAGGTTGTTACGCGGAACCCTTTACTTTTTGGTCGAACCCCATGATTCCGCGGAACACACATTGTGCACCACTGCTCGATATATGTAGATTCGGTTTTGTCGCAATCGTTAATTTTTTACTAAGCCATTAAGGAGGAAAAAGAGTCAACATTTAGCTCGCTTTAGTTGAAAAGATAAATACTCAAAATATGAACATTAGAATAATCCCCCACTATACGTGAACATTTTTCTAGCGAAAGAGCTTTCAAGTTTCAGTAGACTATATGACTCATATTGAAAATTTTATTAGATATATAGTGATAGTGGCCTTATTAAGGCTAGAGTAATCAGTTCTAGATAAGAAATCGATCTTATCGCCGTGTTTTCTTGGTAAAATGATAGGAACTATCAAACGGACGTTTAGTTCTCACTCCTTTCTCACGCTTGCTGTACATTTAAATAAATTTCACCGGGTATTTTTTTTTAAATGAGTTATACCATAAAATTAACAATAGGAAAAGTTATTTTAATACAATTTGTAGCCATTTACATTGTTTTATCCAGTGAATTACCGAAATCCAGTAAATCGAAGTGCGGTCAAGGATTTGAGAAGAATTTAAACGGAACGTGCAAGCCAAATTGCAAGGCGAACTGTCTGAACGGAGAATGTATAGCACCTAACAAGTGTAAGTGCAATGCCGGATACCTGGGCAATCGATGTGCGGATAAATGTTTAACTGGATATTACGGCGAAAATTGCGAACAACATTGTAATTTGTCGAGTGACAAGGACTCACACAAGTACTGCGACCACATCACTGGGAAAGTTTACTGCCATGACGGATACATGGGTAGCAAATGTCAGACTCGGTGTGAAAGCGGGCGCTACGGTTGGAACTGTAGTAGGTCCTGCAACTGTGCCTACGAAAATCAGCTGTGTGATGGAATAACTGGTGAATGTACTTGTCCGAGTGGCCAAACCGGTATAAATTGTAGCGAATCATGTCCAGAGTATGCATACGGATCAGATTGTAAGAAAGAGTGCAAATGTGTGAATAATGCAACATGCAACAGTCAGGACGGATCATGCAAGTGTGAATCGGGTTGGAGTGGTCAGTTCTGTGAGGAGCCATGCCGAAATAGGACTTATGGTCCACATTGTAGTCAACAATGTCCAAATATTACCGCTGCCTCCCATGTCACTAATCTTACTTGCAATCCTCATATGGGTTATGTATGCGAGCCCGGTTATACCGGCGATTCATGCGACGAAGTATGTCCACTGGGACATTACGGCGAAAATTGTCAAAAAATATGCAGTTGTCAAGAGATGGAATCATGTTCACCTATCACAGGCCGTTGCTTGCCTGGCTGGAGCGAAACGACCTCGCAAACTACAAGCAATTTCTCAGTAACTCCAGTAACTGTTCAGCTTAACCAAACAAAAGAAGACACTTCAACCGAATCAGAGCCAATCTCATCAACTTATTATTTTATAATACTTAGCATATTAATTACATTTGCTCTTTTAAGTTGCATTTTAGTCGGCGTAGTGTTATATCGTAAACTAGTCAAATCGAACGAGCAACTATCTCAGAACGATTCAATCGAATTAGATCATTTGAATTTTCAATCGAATTCTAATCGAACTCAAAATATTTACAATCAATAAACTCATACTAACATAACAAATACATACTCTGTTTATATTAAATAAATATTTGAAAGGCATTAAAATTATGAGTTTTCTATTCGACTGAAGCAATATTGTGTGTTGAATCATCTAGTGGCGAACTCCTTTCAGCGGATTGCTCCAAAATTATACACAGGGTATTTGTATGGTATAAGATGATGATGAAAATTCGGAGAATTCTCTTTACAACATCAATAATCTAATTGAGAATTATCTTGGCCAGGATTTTTGATACGGTCGTGAATTGACACATACAACGCCAATTGCCACAGTCCCGAACATTGCCCTTCTTCGGAATTTTGGGAATAATGGCGTGCTCCCTTCATTCAGCCAAATACATTATTTGATCTCAAACCTCAATAATGAGTAGGGGGAATACATCGGCTGTTATTTCTGGGTCCGTTTTGAAGAATTCTGTTAGTACTCCATCTATACCTGGTACTTTCCTTCCCGCTAGTCTATTTCTTCGTTGTCTAGTGTATCGTTTCTAATGAAGGATATCTGGTAATTCTTCTGTTTCTGAAATATCTTCCTCTGATAAGATGTTTAGAATCACCGCAACTAATACAGAGTCATATCACGGAGAGTTCTGTTGACATCTCTCGACAGGTAATTGGCGATGGAATTCCTTTTCGTCAATTATTTCATAATTTCCCACTGGCAAGCCGAAGATTCTGCGTTATTAGTAAGGTCATTCCTGACAAACCACGCAATATAATGCAAATTTATTTTTATCATGTCAATTTTTGATAAGTGTACTAGGATCAAGGAGGATATATAAAAGGAGTACCTGATAGTCTGTCTCATGTGGGAATATTTTTTGATTCGGAAATTTTCGAAAATTGTGTCCAAGCTTAACTTGGCTTCAAACTTTTACAAAAAAAATACCATAATTTGTATTCTCTCTTAGTTGCTAGTATTCAGTCAGCAATAAACTAATTTTCAGTACAATGGAGTTTGCTGTTTCATTTCAGAAAATTTTATTTTTTCAATTTTTATTAGTTTTGGTTTGTGTTTAAGCTAAGCACTTTAGCAACGGACAATATAACGCGGGACAGAGATAGTTACTTTGGGTTTAAGTATGTCAAACAAGGATAGCGAAACAATTTTTTTCGAAAATTTGACAACTGTTTCGAACCATTTATCGTGGGAAAGAGTTAGTTGCAATATTTTTAAGTGTGGCAGACAAAGATAGCGAAACGATTTTTTTCGAAATATTTCGAGCATTTCGGTAGTAAGGGAGGGAAATACATTCATTCCCATTTTGCTTACAAGGCAAAGCATGCTCATAGTCACTCCTTTTTATATATCCTCCTTGACTAGGATTGACAATGAACAAATTTTTAAAATTATATTTAGGAAAAAAGTTATCAGCACAACTCCGGGTGTGGTTTTTGAAAAACGCGAGAACTACACTTTTGGTACGGAGTTTTCACCTATAATTCAGGCGATAACTATATGTATATCCTTTTTTGCAATAACAATAGAAAAAGGTCGCAGCGAGGTAATGGAGAGACCATATTTTTGATTTTTTTAAGTTTTGTTAGTAATAGGTAGAGTTAAAAAAGTGCATTTTTTATTGATTTTATTGTTCGAATTTATGTATTAAAACTAATGACTATGAATTTTTTTATCAATGATATCAAACAATGAAATGTTGTAAAGCTTATTCAATGAATTCGGTATTAAGTTTCAGAGAAAATACTTCATAATTCTTTCAAAAACTACCAGTCAATTTCGCACGGAAAATTGAAGCTCATTATGCCTTGAGACGGCGACCAGAGCAGAGGTCGGTCCGCGCCGATTTTTCAAACGGTTTTGTGAGATGTTCGTACGCTTTTCCCCTTCGCATTTTCGATGATCACTTGCATTCTTTGTATGTGTTGTCGCAGATCAAAGTTCGTAGGTGTAGGTGGCAGTGATAGAGGACTGATCGATCCCTTCAGCTAAGTGTGAAGAATATTGAAAATAATTGTTGGGAAATCATGTCGTATGAGTAATTGAATGGCTTGTCTGTTATGATTTTTCTTTATTATTCTAATAAGAAAATATTGTGATCGACATAAAAAAAAATTTCATACCTCAAATTTTGTTTTTTTCGCGTTTCATGACTAAATTAGCCTCAAAATGAAAAAAAAATCAGTCCGTCCGTATTCCGTACGTCGTCCGCCGTACGTGTACCTTCCAACGACATTCAAAGACCCATATCTCCAAAACCCATATAAATAGAGCAATTAATTTTTGGGTGAATTGTAGAATGGTTAGAGAACTTCCATTTCCTAAGTTTTGTGGAGTGGGGGGGGGGGGGGTTGGGGGCAGGATGAGGGTTACAGATTGAAAGCTGAAACGACATTCGGGTATACTGATTAAGGGAAAAAAGTGAAAAAATTCAATTAATTTTTTTATCCAGAGGGGTACAAAAAAAGGGGGTGGGTGGCTGCTAAAACTTAATTGTAGACTTTCTTTTTGTTTTCTTCTTCAAATGACTAACTGCTTAATAGAATGAGTTCATATTTTACAGCTCCATAATCAACTTAAAGGGAGGCAATTTTTTTAAGGAGGAGGGTCAGGGGTGCAAAGAAAAACACTTCAATATTAAATATGCTGATAAATCACGCAACATAATGAAAATTTATTTTTATCATGTTGATCTTTGATAAGTGTACTAGGATCGACTTTGAACAAATTTTAAAGATTATATTTAGGAAAAAAGTTTTCAGCACAACTCCGGGTATGGTCTTTGGAAGACGCGAAAACTACACTTTCGGTACGGAGTTTTCACCTATAATTCAGGCGATACCTATATTCTTTTTTTGCAATAACAATAGAAAAAGGTCGCGGCGAGGTAACGGTGTGATCGCATTTTTGATTTTACTTTATTATTCTAATAATAAAGTATTGTGATCGACACAGAAAAAAAAATTTGCTACCTTGAAATTGTGTTTTTCGCGTTTCATGACTAAATTAGCCTAAAAATGCAAAAAAATCCGTCCCGCCGTACGCCGTCCGCCGTACATATGGACTCATATCTCCGAGACCGTTAAAGGTAGAATGTTCGCTTTTGAGCAGATTGTTGATTGGGTAAGGGAGCTCCAACTTCTAAATTTTGGGGTGTGTTAGGTGGAAGGGGGAGGCGTGGGGAGGGAAAGAGATAAAAACTACACTTGCTCATATATCTCTGGAGCTCGTATTTCCTCCAGCAATGCGGATAGAAGCCTGAAAATCAGCAGAGATATAGAGAAGATTGTGGGACAAACTACAAAAATAATTTAATTTTTTTATCCATTGGCGTCCGAAAAGGAGGGCTAAGAACAAATTGTCGGCCGAATTTTTTTTTCAAATGATTATATCTTCGAAATTACTTATCGTAAAAAATTCATATTTTGAGACCATTAAGGCGGCATATAGCTCCACCAGAATCAGCTTAATTATTGCAAGGGGGAGGGTCAGGGAAGGTTCAAAGAAAAACACTTAAAAATGAATATACAACTACCTCTTAAGCTATGTAATTGAAACTTGTAACATATATTAATCTATACTAACGAAATACGAAAAAATATAACCTGTGGAAATAATAGAAGTGGGGGAATATAGGGAGCATTTTCAAAATGGCGCACTTTTCAAACTTACAAATCGTTATATCTCAAAATTGAGTACAGATATTAAATTGCAAATTTGTCAAATTGTAGAACAAAATAATTATTAATTTTGGTAAAATTTTGAGTTGGGAGGTGTAAGGAGAGGGAGCAGAAATGTCCAAAATTTTGAGTAATTTTTTTAGGGCTATTGTGAAAAATATAAAGTTTAAATTCTGCATTTGGATACATCTATGTGATATACATAGAAAAAAATGAAAATTTGTTCCACAATTGTTATAAGCCGACCCCCCGGTCTTACATGCACAAGGTGTTTCATGTTCATTGAAAAAAACACATAAACTGAAAATTTTTGAATGAAATTTTAAGGTAGGAACTTGAAAATTTGCAAAATGTATTTGAAAAAAATCCCTAAATATATGAAATATTAACTGATCAAATACCTTTAAAACTTCTACCCCTCCCACACAAAATTATTTTTTCGACCATTTTCAAGAAATCAATTATCACCTAACTATTAAAAGCTATCAATTTAAAATTTTACATAAGAACTTCTAATAGTTGAAACAAAATCGCCTCAAAAGTTTTGAAATCGCGCATGCCCTTCTACCACCTCCCATACGAAAAAATGATTTCGACCAATTTCATTAAATCAACTAATAACAAACAAATTAAAAGCTACAAAATTGAAATTTTGTACGATCACCTTACAAGAGAAATGAAATAAAATTGCATCACAAATTTTACGATTCTCTTATCCAATTTAGCTCCATTGCAACAAAGTATGGAAACATGAATGAAGCGACTGCATTGAAAGATGTTTCCAAAATGCTATCAAAAGATATAAATAAGGCTGGGCTCTTCCTTGATGACTGTCATATATTCTTAGGTACATCTCCAGATGGTATAAATGAAGAATTTATCGTGGAAATGTCCCTATTCCGTTCGCGGTATTTCAGTTACCGATGCTATTGCCCAAAAAAAAAAATAAAGCATTTAAAAATTATGAATGGAGAAATAATAATAAATAGAATTAGCGACTGGTTTTATCAAATCCAAGGTCAACTACATGTTTGCAAGAAGGAATTGTGTATTTTAGGAGTGTGGACTGGAGACGAAATTCCAATTCATATTATATGCATAAAACGAGATGATATTTTTTTCAAAGAAAAAATGGAAAACCAACTCTCCAAGTTTTATTTTGACTGCATAGTTCCCGAATTGCTTGACCCCAGATTTACAAGAGGTCAGGAAATAAAAAATCCACCGTACGTCATAGCGGCAATAAAGCGAAAAAATACAAGAGATCTAAATTAATACTTATAATAATAACATTTATTTTTTATATTTTTTTATATTTTATAAACGTTGTTACAAATTCATAATTATTTTCTCATTATTTGTATATGTATTGCCTTTTAAGAAATTATTTATTCAATTTATTTTTGATTAATTAATTCTTTAGTGATTTCATATTATTTGGAGTATATTTATTTTCTAGCGCAATCTGTTTAAATTAATTAATATTATAATTGTGTATGCTTTGTATAAAGCATTTTGATAGCAACTCTAGTATGATATGAAAAAATAAAAATTAGTTCAATACCGTCAGCCCTTCCACTACTCCCATTAGAAAATTTTCTAAAGTTACGACAATTTATATTTTATCTAAAGTATGTTATGATCGAGCTTAATTTCAGGCTTTAGTCATGAAACGCGAAAAAAAACCAAGTTTGAGGGTGGTAATATTTTTTTTGTGTCGATCACAATACTTAATTATTAGAATAATAAAGTAATTGAACGAGCTCTCAAAATGAAATAAGCCCTATTATAACTTTTTTCATTTCTCCATTACATAATATGCATACATATGTGTATATGTATTATTATAATCATTACAAATGCCTCAAAACGTGAGCAAAATTAAAAATATTCCTTTGATTCTACAATATATCACCTATCTGCACGTCTACCTAAATGTTGGCTTACGAACAGAGGATTATAGGAATTTGTTGTTGCTCTATTTCAAACTAGCAGGTAAGTTCATGCAAAATTCAAAACACACGAAATAGTTTCAGGATTTGTCCGTCTTTTTCTTTTTTCTTCGTTTACTTATGTTTTCATGATTATCTTCTTCCACGTTACTTCCCATCTTCCCGCTGCGAAGCCATTCATCGAAAAGTTTCCCCGCCAGCACGAATTTACTTGACATGGGGTATATGAACAAGTCTTCCGCTCATTGCTGAGAGTAAATATTTTATGACTCTCTTGCTTTGATTAATGCAAAACTGACTGAAATTGAAATAGTCTGTCGGTATACACGGGGCGGAGGTAGTAAGACTCTGGTTGCTGTATAATGCCCGAAATCAGCTTCGTACATCGCCCCAATCTCCTGACCTTAATCCAATTGAGCATTTGTGCCATCACTTGGAACAAAGGATTCGAGCGCACACAATAACGTCCAAGGTAATGGTCAAGAAAGTCCTGATCCAGGAGTGGAATTCAGTAACCCTCGAGTTCACTAAGAAGCTGGTAGATTCCATGCAAAAACGGTTGTGGGAAGTAATAAAGAGACGAGGATATCCCATAAGCTATTAACGAGGAAAAACAATTGTTTTATTTTGAAAAGAAATATTTGTACACAGACTTTTTATTGTTGCAATTGAGGATTTGTTTTCGTTTTTTAATTTTAATTTTTTTATGGAGTACAACAATCATCATTTTTGTTTTGTTTTATGTTTGTAATAAGGCCATGAAAAAAAAGAAAAAAAATTATTATGAAATAAATTACTTAAAACGATGATTTTTATAGATATGTTGGATGTGTTGAGTGTGCACGCAGACTTTTTCTGCCGAGTGTACATAGATCCTGAATCTTCGTACGCATCCCGCTTACGTTGCTGTAAGATATCGAGATGTGAGAGAGGGAGCTTGCCCGTTTTTTGACGATGGATTCTGAGATGGTAAGCGCGAAAGACGATTTCGGGGCAGAAATTCACGGACGGCAGATTTCGGCAATAGTTTCGATGACACAACATGGGCAAAGCAAGCATCCAGTAGAACAACCTTGAATGAAGAAACTCTCGCGCCAACATCGCGAGATATTGGAGTAATCTTTCTGCAGGATACTAAGTCCGGTGATAAGTCAACATTTCCACAGCGTAAAATACCGAGAACGTTGTCAGCAATTTCCTTCTCCGTGGTGTCAGAGGCTAAGCGCGATACAAATAAACTGCCAACAAGTCGGATCTTCAATGGCCTTTCTCTTGTCACGTCTAACAGATTTTTTAAGCTGTATATGAGCATCGCGGTAGTTCTGCCTCAAGTCGGACGCTCGTTGGTTGACATCGGGTTGAGAGATGATTGCCAATTTGGCTTTTTTCCGATTGCCAACCTTGTCCCATGTGTCTTGCGACATCCAGGGTTTTTCACCGCTTTGCACATATTCCTCAGATTCTTCAGCACTAGTTAGAAAAGTGCCTCTGGTTGCCTCCTAATTGGCGTCCAGTATGCGTATTTCATATTCGTGTAATGTGGATGACTTTTCGCGTAGAATCGTGGTGTACTCGCACTTTTTGTTGAGGTCTCTGAGCTTATCCACATTTAGCTTGCGCTTCATTTGAAGAATTTGTGGTCGTCGGATAGCTGCTGTGCACAATCTCAAGCAGGCAACCATCAAGTGGCGATCGCTCCCGACGTCAGCTCCACGCGTCACTCGCACATCGAGGAGACATCTTCTCCATCGGCGACTTATAGCCAAATGGTTGGTCTGGTTCTGAGTAACACCATCAGGGGAGACCCAAAATGTTTTATGGTGACTCTTTTGCGCAAAAAGGGTCCCTCCGATGACCATTTGCCGAGTACTACAAAACTCCACAAATAGATCGCCGTTTTTGGGTCGCTTAATCCATGGTCGTAACGCGTCGACCCAAGGGTCACCATGCTTCCCCATGACGTGTTCTCGTCTAGTGTTGTCAAAGCCAGTGGGCGTTCATATCTCATGAGATGATAATAATATCACCTCTTGGAAGCTCGAAGGTGGCACTTAGTTGGCTATAATAATCCTCTTTGTCACCATGTATTGCGCTATTAGTTGGTGCGTAGCACTGTAGCCTGATGACGTTAATTCTATCCGAGATTGGTTCACAGCTAATGAGACTGTTTCTCGCTCTCGGTGTATAAGGACGACCGCCACGCCATTTTGGCTTCATTCTCAGGACCAACGTAGAGAATAGCGTTTCGGATAGGGGTTCTTTCTTCCCCTGATCCTGTCCACCTGACCTCGCTCAAACCAAAGATTTGGATTTTATAGTGCTCCATTTCACGGTCGATCAATGATTGGCGATGCAAGGAGCGAGTGACCTCAGCCCTTTATTCAATGTTCGAACGTTCCAGAAGCCAATCATAGTCCGTTTTCGAATGGCAAAAGTCGTTACCCTAGAATCCGTCCGTGTCCGAGGCGCTGTATCCATTTCTCGTATCAGTTAGGATTTAAGATTGAGTTGATAAGCCCATGATCCAGTGAGTGTCCATTTGCCATTTTTAGGGCAAGTAGGACTGGCTGTGGGTGAATTCTACTGCCCCCATCCCATAGGGGAAACGATGATTGGCTTCACCCCAATACACTAATTTTCTCGCTACCCATTAAATTTTGAATTCTAAATTTTGAATAAAACATTTCAGCTACAAAATTTCTTCAAATCAAAAGTTTTCTCTTTCATTTAGAGTATCGCGCGTATCACTTTTTTATCTAATCCGACTGAACGATTGGCTACTATTTTATGATTTTTAAATGTGACCGACAGGATTAAAAATAATTTAAATTGAATTATATATTTTGCAGCCCCCTGCGATGGCGATATTTTATGAAAAAGTTTTCGTTAACTTATAATACTGATATGTGCCTTTATCGTATAAAGTTATTTCTGATCAATATTTATTTCTATTACATGGTAAAAAAATTTTAAATTTCGCAAGAAATTTTTGAGTGTTTATATACTTCGAAAGAATTGCAATCAAATTGATTGAGAGTGCCAGCACAAAAGAAAAAAATACAAACAAATCCAATCTGAGTTAAACAGTATATACATTGTGGCCATAAAGTATCGGGAAATTGTAATTAAAATTAGTCTGGGAAATGATATTTCAACATTTCTTTTTGGTAAGCAGGTAGGACTGTCCTTCATTATTATCCCAAAAATCAGCGCGGTCTGTTAATCAGTTTTTTTACAGCAGCTGATTGACACCTCAATAGTCCACGGCGATTTTTACAATGGATAAAAATATGGAACAAATAATTCGTCTCAAATTTTGTGTTTCGAATTAAATTTTGTGTGCGGGATCGTTGCGAATGTTGGAAAACGCTTACGGTGATTCAGTAATATCAAAAACACGAGCCTACGAGTAGTTCAATGCCTTTAAGAACGGACGAGAGATCCTTGAAGACATGCCTCGTTCTGGACGACTCTTCTACTGACGAAAACATTCAAAAAGTGGTACTCGAAAATCGTCATGCTAGTGTTAGGAAGATAGCAAGAGAGCTCGACATCTCCTGCGTTCGTTCGTTCGATTTTGGTGGATAATTTGGCCATGAAACGCGTCCTTTCTCGACTCGTTCCAATAAAGTTGAATTATCTTAAAAAAAAGTACCGTGAACTGGTAACTTTGGACATGCTTGATCGTGCGAATTCTCAACGATGATGGAACACATCATAACTGATAATGAAACATGGGTCTATGAGTTTGACATGCAAACCAATCATCAGAATGGAGGCGAAAAAATGAGCCGAAACCGAGAAAAACACGCCAAAGCCGCTAAAAATCAAGACGGTGCTCATTGTTTTTTTTTCGATATTCGAGTTTTGATCCTTCATGAATTCATTCCGAAGGGACAGACGGCTAATAAGGAGTACTATTTGACCGTATTAAAGCGTTTGCGTGAGCGAATTTGTAAAAAACGGCCGGAATTATGGAAGGAGAAGTCCTGGATTTTCCACAATGAAAATGCGCCATCGCATCGCCTCAATCGTGACCGAATTTGAGACCAACAAAGCAACAAATTGCTTCAATCAATCACCGTATTCACCAGAGTTGGTTCCGCGTGACTTTTTCCTATCCTCGAAACTGAAATTATCGCTCCGTTTTCAGTCGATCGAGGACATAAAACAAAAATCGCCCATTCAACCAGCTGCTGTAAACAAATTGATTAAAAGACCGCGCTAATTGGGATTATAATTAAGGACAGTCCTACCAAAAAAATAATTTTTGAAATATCGTTACCCAGAGTAATTTTACTGTATGTACGAATTCCCGGTACTTTTCGGTCACAATGTATTTTTAAAATTGATTTTGCTTATCATGTTTGTTTTTGTTTGCTCACAAAGACTTCATTTTTATATTCCTCGAAGTAAAGTACGCAACACTTAAGATTAAATTATTTTCGTATTAAATTTAATGACAGCTGCAATTATTTTTCCCTATAAAATTATAGGCACACATGTAGTATAGTAAACCTGGTATAGTAAAATATCTGGTGTCATTTTACTTTATTATTCTAATAATAAAGTGTTGAGATCGATATAGAAAAAAAAATTTACTATCCTCAAGATTTGTTGTTTTGCGTTTCATGACTAAATTAGCTTCAAAATGAAAAAAATGGACCTGAAGAAGAATATAAAGAACAGAAAATCGTCGAGAGAAATAAAACAAATATGGAATACATAAGCACTGAAATCTATATACATATGTGTGACCAGCGGCGTCGTTAAAAAGTGATATAAATTATTCGAGATTATATGAAAGAAAAAAATTAATTTACCTATTTTTGGAATACTTCATTTTCATAAAATAGTATTCGTGTTAAAAGATAACACATAGCATAAAAGAACATTAATTAAAAAATAACAATCTATAGTGCTTGTTCACAAAAGAACATTTATCTAAAACTGATTTTACCATAAAGTAATGTGGGGATGGTGAAAATTAGAAACTAGTATTTCATAAAATTTCAAAATAAAGTTTCAACAAAATTTTTCCCTAGTCCTACAGTGAAACCTCCATTAATATCACACCTTTGCATTTCGGATAAGTATCACAGCTGATTTTAACATTAAAGTATTATGGTCAGGGACTGCTAAGAACAACACCAAAGGAAAATGACATTAAAGCACAATGAGACATTGTTTCTCTGAAAAAAAATACTTTAATTTTGTTCGTGTTCATATAGCGTATCCATAGTTTTCATCTTAGATTCGAACGCCGTCCGTCGTACATATGCACATATTTCCAAGATTGACATAGAAAGTTTATTATACTCTAGATGAAATCGGAGAGTATATTGTGTTTGCCTTACCGTTTGTAACGCTATGAAATAACGCACACACAGAGCCTCCAAGGGTACAGAAATATTTTTTGTCGCTCAAAAACCTCGATTCCGAGTGACCGTCTGTCAGTCTGTCTGTCTGTCTATCTGTCTGTCTGTCTGTCTTTGAGCTATAGTGCTAAAAATTTTGTGTGTCATTTTTAGCAAAAAAGTAACTTTAAGTTCGTGAATGGGCTACATCCCCCACTCCTTCTACCCCCTCCCATACAAATTTCATGAAATTTCGAAATATTAAGAAATTGATTTTTCTTTGAAACTATTTAAGCTATCGACTTGAAATTTAGGTCAAAGTATTATGATACAGATATCATTAATATCACGGAATATTGACCCGATCCCCTTACTCCGACAATTTCTCTGTGTGTTTCCCCTAAAGAAGCAGATATGGGGAAAAAATTAGAATTTCTTCACAAAATATAAAAAAATTGTATTTTTATATTTAGTTATCTCCTTTGGGAGGCAGTAGAATAAACCCACATCCAATCCTTCTCCAGCCCAAATCGACCTTTGGACACCTGACATTCAGGTTCCATAACATTTTATTTGTTATTGTGAAAGGGTTGTCAGTCCTTCCTATAGCCCTCTATCTACGAATTTCTCATTTCGCAGATAGAGGTGGCCAAGATATACCCATGCATGCAGTGTGCTGAAACTATACGTCGGCCGGGATCGCGCCTTGTGGAAGAGAAATTTTTGTGTCCTATGCTCTTATAGCGAGTCTTAACAGCAAATTGATTGATTGTTTGATTGCATTTCGAAGAAAACAGTTATATCTATATGCATAATACACACAGAACTTGATTAGAACTTAGTAATACGTCTGCACCCCGCAAAGGTGTAGTTGTAGGTTGAGGTTTTACCAATTCCTGCAACTATCTTTGGAGACTAGCGACTCCACGGGCCTGAGCTAGCTATCGCCCTGTGGGATGGGGGCTGTAGAATTCACCCACACCCAGTCCTGCTTGCCCTAAAAAAGGCAAATGGACACTCACTGGATCACGGGCTTATCACCCATGATCTTAAGATCTAACTAATACGAGAAACGGATACAGCGCCTTGGATACGGATTCTACGGTAACGACTTTTCGCATTCGAAAACCGACTATGATTGGCTTCTGGAACTTTCAAACATTGAACGACGGGGGAAGAGCTGGGGTTACTCGGTCCTTGCACCGCTAATCAGTGGCCGACCATGAAATTAGCACTATAATATCCAAATTTTGGGCTTGAGCAAGGTCAGGTGGATAGGATCAGGAGAAGAATGAACCCCGAACGGAAACACTATTCTGTACATTGGCCCTGACAGTGAGGCCAAAAATAGCGTGGCGTTCGTCCCTACACCGAGAGCGAGAAACAGTCTCATTAGCTGGGAACCAATCTCGGATAGGATTATCGTCGTCAGGCTCAGGACCAGTGTCAGAAACGTCACGATTCTGCAGTGCTACGCACCAACTAATACCGCAACATCTGGTGACAAAGAGGAGTTTTAAAGCCAACTGAGTGCCACCTTCGAACGTGTTCCAAGAGGTGATATTATTATCATCTCGGGAGATATGAACGCCCAGGATGGATCAGACAACACTGGACTAGAATACGTCATGGGGAAGCATGGTGACCCTTGGGTCGACGCGTCACGACCTTGGATCAAGAGACCCGAAAACGGCGAATTATTTGTGGAGTTTTGTAGTACTCGGCAAATGGTCATCGGAGGGACCCATTTTCCACACAAGAGTCATCATAAGACATCTTAGGTTTCCCCTGATGGAGTTACTCAGAACCAGATCGACCATTTGGCTATAAGTGGCCGATGGAGAAGATGTCTCCACGATGTGCGAGTGAAACGTGGAGCTGACGTGGGGATCGATCACCACTTGATGGTTGCCTGCTTGAGATTGATATTGAGATATCCGACGACCACAAATTCTTCAAATGAAGCGCAAGCTTAATGTGGATAAACTCAGAGATCCCAACAAAAAACTCGAATACACCACCATTCTACGCGAAAAGTCATCCACTTTGGGTGAATATGAAATGCGCACACTGAACGCCAATTGGGAGGCAACCAGAAACATTTTTCTAACTAGTGCTGAAGAATCTGTGGGATATGTGCAAAGCGGTGAGAAACCCTGGATGTCGCAAGACACATGGGACAAGGTTGGCAATCGGAAAAAAGCCAAATTGGCAATCATCTCTCAACCAACGAGCGTCCGACTTGAGGCAGAACTACCACGATGCTCATATACAGCTTAAAACATAACAGGGCTACGATTGCGCATAAAGCGCAATCTTACCATACTCCAGATGTCATCCCAAGAAATTTTGGATGGGGAGCGTTAGAAGGGGTGATAGCTTTGAAATAATTTTTTCCCCATCATGCTAAAGTAGCTATAAGAATGTTTTACACAAAATGCTTACTCCAAAAATTGAATGGGGACTGAGAAAATTAGTGAGTTTGATTTAGTGAAAATGTGCAGTTTGTATGGGAGGTGGTAGAGAGAGTGGGGGTATTTTAGTGATTTTTTCAGAAATAACTAGGAATATTATAAAATTGACAACTCTTAAATTTCAGATTAGTACCATTCATACTTTTCAAGAAAATCGATTTTTTGTGAAGTTGTGAAGCTGTGTCATATTGTATGGGAGGGGGTAGAAGCAGTGAAGCTAATCAAATATTTTTTCTGATCTTAGTGATAATACTAATTAAGTCGTCGTCGCAGCGCTACAGCCCCTTTCGGGCCTTGGCTTCCCGTAACCGAAGTCTCCATCGATCTCGGTCCAGTGACCGCGTCCTCCAATTTTGAAATCCGAGCAGCGATGAACAGTCTTCGTCAACAGAGTCGGACCAGCGTTTCCTGGGTTTTCCCACTGGCCTCCGGCCTTCCGTTTTTCCCTCGAATACCTTTTTAGGTATTCGAGTTTCGTCCATCCTTTGTACATGGCCAGCCCATTGCAGCTTCCGCAGTCTGATGATAGTGGAAACCTCCGGTTCGTCGAATATATCATACAGCTCACTGTTGTATCTAATTCGCCATCGGTCACCATCACGTTTCGCTCCAATTATTCGTCTCAGGACCCGTCTTTCGAAAGCGTTCAACATATTTGCGGATGCTTGTGTAAGGGTCCATGTTTCGCATCCGTAGCAAAGCACAGGTCTTACTATTGATTTGTAAACTTGGAGTTTGGTCTTCCTGTGTACGCAGCTGGCCTTAAGAATAGCTAAGACTGAATAATACGTTTTATTTGCGAGCTGGATTCGTCTTTTTATTTCATTCGTTTCATTTCCACTCTTTGTCAATTTTGTGCCTAAATATATGAATTCGTCCACATTTTCCAAATTATATTCGTCAATTGTAATGTTTTGTCTATTGGGGGTCCTTTTCCTTGTTTGTGTCATTATTTTCGTTTTTGTTTCATTAATTTTCAAGCCAACTTCTTTTGCTGCTTGATCGAGGCTTAGTAGAATTTCTTTTCCGGATGTGAAAGAGCGTGATAATATGTTGATATCGTCCGCATAACCCACTATCTGGCTGGATTTATAAAGCAGCGTACCTCTTGTGTCAACGGGTAACTTTCTGATGACGTATTCTAAAGCTAGGTTAAAAAGCAGAGGGGCCAGCCCATCACCCTGTTTTAGTCCGACATTTGTGTCAAAGGCATCAGTTAGTTGGTTGTTGACTCTGACTTGTGATGTTGTTGATGTCATCGTCATTTTGGTCAGTCGGACTAGTTTTGCTGGGATGCCAAAATGCAGCATTATTTTGTACAGTACGTTTCGATCAATACTGTCGTATGCTTGTTTAAAGTCCACAAAAACCTGGTGAACGTCGATGTTGAATTCCCAGCATTTTTCAAGCACTTGTTTGACCGTAAAAAGTTGATCAGTCGTTGATCGACCAGCTCTAAAACCGCCTTGGTACTCCCCAATCACATTGTCAGCGTAAATTTTAATCTTAAATACTAATTAAGTATTTATTACAAAATGTGAGCTCTATAAATGTTATATGTTCTGAGAAAATCGTCTTAGAGCATTTCATGAAAAAGTTTAGTTTGTATGGGAGAGAGTGGAAGGAGAGAGAGGACGCAAATAATTTTTCTACTATAGATTTAAATCATTATGAAAGTCATATATCCCAAAACTCAGACTAATAGCTTTTACAGTTTTCGAGTAAATTAATTTATTGTTAAATTGCGAAATTGCGTAATTTTGTATGGGAGGGGGTAGAAGGGGTGAAGCTACTCGTCTAATTTTTTTTTCGCCTTACTAACAATTTTAAATAAATATTTGGTGCACAATTTCAGCGCGCTAAATTGTATACGCACTGAGTAAATTGGCTTAGAGTAATTTATGACAAGTACAGTTTGTATGGGAGGTGGTAGAAGGAGGGGGAGGACACGCATAATTTTTATACGGTAGATTGATATTATCATAAAAAAATATATTCCAAATTTCAGGCCAATAGCTTTTATACTTTTTGAGCAAATCCTTTAATTGTCAAATTGCGCAATTGTGTCATTTTGTATGGGAGGGGGTAGAAGGGGTGAAGCGATTTGGTCCGTTCACGAATTTGACCTTACTTTTTTGTCAAAAACGACGTGTAAAAAATTTGAACAATCTAGCTCAACGCGTTCTCAAGCTAGAGAGCGAACAGACGGACGGACGGACAGACGGACGGACGGACGGACAGACGGACGGACGGACAGACGGACATCCGGTTTTGAGATTTTTGAGTGATAACATTAACTTCTGTATCATTCATTTTTTTCTCGAAGCCTTATTTCTTAGCGTTACAAACCTTAGAGCAAACTTATAATAACCTCAGATTTCATCTAGAGTATAAAAATCTGTTCGACGTGACATGACAAAGGCCATTGACGATCTGGAAAACAAGGGAGAATCTGCGGCTTACCTTGGGGATATGGGTTCACTATTCAAAATCATGAAACAGTTGACGAACAGGAATTTCACCGCCAACCACCTGGTGAGAGATGTCAACGGAACTCTCCTTAATATGAGTGAACACCAGTTGCGGCGATGGAAGGAATACTTCTCTGATATTTTAAACATCTTGTCAGAGGAAGATATTCCAGAAACAGAACAACTACCAAACATCCAACTGTAACAATCCTCTATTAGGGACGATCCTGCAGATAAGGAAGAGATAGTTTCCGCCATTCGGTCAATGGCGGGAAGGAAAGTATACACGGACTACCAACTGAACTCCTCAAAGTGGACCCGGAAATAACAGCCGATATACTCCTCCCACTCTTTACTGAGGTGTGGAATAAAGGAAGATATCCGACTGAATGGAAGGAGGCGTCATTGTGAAAATTCCGAAGAAGGGCGACCTTCAGGATTGTGGTAATTGGCGTGGTATATGTCTACTTACTGGTAATTCTCAATAATATTAGTGATGTCGTCGAGAGCACTCTCGAAGTTTATCAGGCTGGATTCCGTAAAGGGTCGTCTCGTACCGACCACACAAATACCCTACGGATAATATTAGAGCAGTCAGCCGAAATGAGCTCGCCACTATATCTCATGTTTGTAGACTTCTATAGAGCTTTCGACAGCGTAAAGCGAGATTACATATGGAATGCTTTGCGTAGGAGAGGTATTCCAGATAAGGTCATAGCTATGATTAAAGAATCCTACGAAGATGCAAGGTGTCGCGTCTTGCATAAAGGAAAGCTGTCCGAGAGCTTTCTTGTTCGAACAGGTGTCAGACAAGGCTGCATATTATCACCAGCCCTGTTTCTGGTGGTAATAAATGACATCTTGAAAGCTGCACTGGAAGGTGGGGAAGGTAAAGGTATTCAATGGAGACTATTTAACATCTTAAGTCACCTTGATTATGCTGATGACGTGTGGTTGCTTGCAAATAACCGTTCGGACTTAGAGTCAAATGTTCGCTCGTTGCATTCTAAATGCAAAGAGGCGGGACTGAAAATAAATGTGCATAAAACCAAGTACATGCACATGGGTTCGAACGCAAGCACACCGATTGTTCTTAAGGGACAGGATGTGGAAGAGGTGCAAGATTTTTGCTATCTCGGAAGCATTATCAGCATGGACGGCGGAGCCGAAAAGGATGTTGGGGCTCGGCTAAATAAAGCTCGTCAGGCCTTCGGTATCCTTTCCCATTTCTGGAGGTGAAGAGAGATCTCCCTTCGCACGAAGCTGCGAGTTTTTGACGCATGCGTCAAATCCATGTTGTTATGTGGTTGTACTATGTGGAAAGTGCCCGTCCGCCTTACCAAGAAACTACAGACTTTCGTGAACCAATGCCTCTGACGCATTTTAGGAATATTCTGGCCAGAAGTGATCTCCAACGACGAACTTTGGAGTACAACTGGGCAGACTAAAATAGGTATTGAGATTGAAAGGCGGAAGTGGCACTAGATCGGTCACACTTTGAGGAAACCAGAGCGAAACATCGCCAAACAGGCTCTGGATTATAATCCTCAAGGAAGACGTCGGGTTGGTCGACCATGTAACACATGGCAGCGAGCAGTTGAGCAGGAGGCCAGAGGAATAAACAAGTCCTGGCAACAGCTTAAGGCCGATGCTCAGGATCGCGCCTTGTGGAAGAGAGTTGTTGTTGTCCTCTGCCCCTATAGGGGGTCTTAACAGGAATTTGATTGGTTGATTGAATACGTCTGCTATTGGATCGAATCTAAAGTATTCCGTTTTGACTTTCACTGAACTCCACTGGTGTCGACTCCCACGATGCGGCATGAAAATTTACTAATTGATAATTCGATGAATGTACCAAATAGAGCGAAATAAGCATTAATAAGTTAAAAATAAAGTTGTTAGTAGTAGTGGTGAGGTAGCTCGGTCGGCTTAGTCAGGCAGTGTTTTATTTCCAATCTCTATAAATATTTTGTTATGATATTAATTTCTACAGTTTTAATATTTTAGTAACTGCACTGCATTTTACTTTTTGAGTTTTTCTTCACATGCGAAAATAAAAAAAAAATGCTAAAATAAGAAATGTACGGAAAAGTTTTGTTATTGAAAAATTGTTTTCACTGTCATAAATGCCATGTGTTTGAGTAACGACTGATATTGTTCTTTCTTTTCTGTCTAAGCCACTATTGTCCAAGCGTAAGTTTGCTACCAACTTCACACATATTTGGAGTTACCCCCCGCAAGTCCAGGCTCTGGGATTAAGTACTCACACAGCTAAATATTTCTTGCTTTCAGTGAACGACTTAAGATGAGTGCTCTGTACCTCAGAGGTAACAGACTCATAGCGTTTGTAGTTGTTGGGCCTGGTACCACGCGAACTATACAATTAAAATAATCTATTACATGTGGATTGTACTCTAGGCGCGGTCTAAATGTAGGCCTTGTAGATATTGGCTAAGTCAAAAGGAGTAAAATATGACGACTTCTAGGCGGTTGGAAACGTCAAGAGTTACGTCGAGTATGTGCTGGTTCCAATTAAGATGGCTATTTATTTTAATGCCTAGGAGTGAGATGTAATCGGAAAAGTGTATCACCGAACGCAACATTAGTAAGATGGATGACATGCCTGTGTTGAGGTGTTGCGCTCTACTCTATTTAGCTATACTGCCCCATTCCAAGATTAACTTCATGTCAGAGAGTTCCACGAGCGATATAATTCCGCACGTTTAAATGCCAGCGTCAGTAATCGTATCGAATTCATAGAAGTTATCCAGGGTACTATCATCTGCAAAGCAATGTCTTAAATTGAGAGTTGTTGGCAGAAGGTCATTAATAAAAATTAATATAGAAAGGGGGAGATACAATTTTGAGCTTCATCAGGAGAGATTTTCGTGTATACAGCAACTGTCCAACGGCAACAAATTCTTCAAACGAAGCGCAAGCATAATGTCGAGAAATTTCGAGACCCAAACTCTGTCACCCGTAGAATGTAACGGACAAGTAGAGGAACAGCCATCCTACTTAAGTAATGAACAACCTGAAATTGTTTGAAAATGATTCGTCTACTGAGACTTAAGGCACCGAAGTGTATTCAAACTTTCCACGAACTCAACCTAACCTAAGAACGCAAAGTACACAGAAATTGAGGAAGATCTTCGAAAATTTCACAGTACAGATGCCGAAGGCATCAACACAACTGTATTGAATACATCCACGATGTACTCTAGCAGTCCACTAATAAAAATTCGTGCTTCTGGAACTTTTAATAAAAAAATTTCACTGACAACCCCTACTTAAAATTAAGTTCTAGCTACGGCACTGCTCCGTAGTACTAATCTTCTATAACCAGTTATTTATACTATTTAATCTTAAGTAGATATGTAGTTTCTTCTGCGAATTAATAATGTTATTTTTGCGATAGAAATTCGAAGAAGAAACTTTCTGATTGCTGGGTTGGTAGAAGGGCACTTTCAGGTAACTCACTTAGTGCCTGTTTAAATTGTGATGCGAAATATGTTACTGATTAACTATTTGTCGAGTTTTTGTGACAAATATCAATGTTCTTAAAATAAAATGTTCGTAATTAACGTGTGCTTGATATTCACTCAATTAGTTGTCCTGAAATCCGTGTTTGCAGTTAAAGAAAATGAATCAAACTCGACATTTTGCAAGCCGACAAGAACCATTGTATCTAAGGATATTGAGGAAACATTACTAGTGCGGAATATAATACCCTGTTCAAGCATTTCAAATCATTTTCGCTGCTCCAACTACTCCAATCAAACGCGGTCAGTTAAAAAATTTATCACCCTGTATGAGTGTTGTCCAGGGTATGAACTAGTATTGGAGTCGTACGTCCCAGAATGCGTTTCATTGAAATGTAAAAATCGCGCAAAGTCAGTTTCGAAGTGCAACAATGCAACTGGAGAGTATATTTGTAGTATTGGTTGGACTGGCGAAAATTGCACAGAGCCCTGCCCGAAAGGATACTTCGGCGAAGGATGCAGACAGGCGTGCCTCGAGTTGGCCAATGCATATGACTCGTGCGATTCAGTTACTGGAAACAAAACATGTAAGCCAGGATATTTTGGAGCCAAATGCGAAGAAAATTGTACTGAAGGCTATTGGGGTAAGAATTGCAAGCACAGATGCAATTGTACTATCGGACAGCTTTGTTCTCCAAAAACGGGCAATTGTGATTGTCCCTATGGTTTCAAGGGTTATCACTGTAATGTAACATGTGGCAAGGAGCGCTATGGCAAGAATTGCGAAGAAAAGTGCAATTGTCAAAATAAGTCGCATTGTGATCAAAGAAATGGCTCGTGTATATGTGCGTCTGGGTGGACAGGAATGTATTGTAATCAAACGTGTCCTAAAGGGTTTTATGGAGACAACTGTAGGCATCAGTGCGCCGATATAACAGAACAATCGCAATTATTACATACTGTTTGCAACCACACTACGGGCAAATATGTTTGCAAACCGGGATATAGTGGTGAATTATGTGAAATATGCGAAAAACAGACTGACTGTCAATGCCCATTAGGTTACTGGGGATCCAATTGTAAGCGAATTTGTATCCAAGGATACTATGGTAGAAACTGTGCGGAAAAATGTCCTCACCCAACGAATAGCTCCGCAATAGTGACTAATACGACATGCAACCACGTTTCAGGCAATTATCAATGCATACCAGGCTACATGGGTCCACTATGCAATAAGCCATGCGCAAAAGGACGATACCGAAGGAAATGTGAAAACTTGTGTTTATGCTCTAATGAAAAACGTTGTTCTCATGTTGACGGAAAGTGTTACTGTTCACCAGGATGGACAGGAGAATATTGTGATCAGCCGTGTCCTTCCGGATTTTATGGTTTCAACTGTAGTCGACACTGTGAACGAATCCAGGTTAAATCACATACAACACAAACCACATGTGACCACGTTACTGGAGTGTATGCCTGTGAACCCGGATATAAAGGACCCGTGTGCGATCAGCCATGTATCTTGGGTACCTACGGTGTTGATTGCAATTACACCTGCCATTGTAGAAATGGCGCAGAATGCTCACCTGTGAATGGGTTTTGTATATGTTCAGCCGGTTGGGGAGGGCTGAATTGTGACGATCGTTGCAGTCCGAAACATTATGGATCAGGTTGCCTTTATACATGTCCAACCCTTGACGAAACCACATCTCATGTCCGAGCAAATACAATCGGCTGCGATTCGATCACTGGGAAATACAATTGTGAGCCAGGCTACGTGGGGCTACTGTGTAACGAGACATGTCCCCAAGGACAATTTGGCGACAATTGCGGGCAACGATGTTTGTGTGAAAATGACGAAAATTGCAACTACACAACAGGTGACTGCAACAACTTACCTGAATGGACAGGAGATCGGTACCAAGAGTCTGATATTATACACGTGAGCTCTGTGTGTGAGTATTTTTTTTGCTCTTCCTATACTCTACTTGGCATTTTCATCTTACTCAGTTTCCTGTTTTTGTGCTTTCCCAAGTGTAAATAATAACAGCTATATATCTCCAAGTCTACACTCTTATACCATTGTAATGCTATTGGGTTGATTCATGATGGTATGCCCAATTCAACTCCATTTTATCCTCTTGATCTATCTCAATATGAACTCCTTGCTTGTTAGACTCCTGAGGTAGATGTATGCTAATGATGTTCTTTTTCTGCATATTTCTTAAAGACACTTTTGGATGAAAATTTACAGCTCTTAGACAGTGGCGGTCCAAGCTAATTTGCGGCCCGGATTAATTTATCGATACCGCGTCCTTATAGATCAATTACACAATGTAAGCAAGTATATGGCTTTCCGACCCACATTTCGGTAAATGGAAAAGGGGACCACGCCGCACAAGGCAGGAATGTCAATTTCATTTCGATTTCACTTCAAAAGTGAGTAACCTATATTTTTCGCAGCTATACATTTGTTTATAATATATTTATACTCTAGATGAAATCTGAGAGTATATTGTGTTTGCCTTACCGTTTGTAACGCTAAGAAATACCGCTCGCACAGAGCCGCCAAGAGTACAGAAATATTTGTTGTCGCCCAAAAACCTCGATTCCGAGTGAGAGTCTGTGCGTCTGTCTACAGCATAACTCTCGAAAGCTTTGAGCTATTGTACTAAAAAATTTTGTGTGTCATTTTTAGCAAAAAAGTAACTTTAAATTCGTGAATGGGCTATATCCCCCCACTTCTTCTACCCCCTCCCATACAAATTTCATGAAATTTCGAAATATTAAGAAAATGATTTTTCTTTGAAACTATTTAAGATATTGACTTGAAATTTAGGTCAAAATATTATGATAAAGATATCAATAATATCACGGAATATTGACCCGATCCCCTTACTCCTTCTACCCCCTCCCATACAAATGGACAATTTTAAAAAATACATATTTTCGATTTTCATTGAAACTAGTAAAGCTGAAAAGACGAAATTTTGTCAGAATTAATGCTACTATAATTGCAATTTATTTTGAAAATAATTATCAACTTCACCTCACTCCTTTTACCCCCTCCCATACAAATTTCACGAAATTTTGAAATTTAAATTAAATTATTTTTTTTTTCGAAACTGTTACAGCTATCAACTTGATATTTTGCACAAAGTATATAAATAGAAATATTAATAATGCGAAAAAAAATTGTTTTGATTCGTACACTCCTTCTACCCCGTCCCATACAAATGCATAATTTTTGTTAAATGCATTTTATCAATTTCCATTCAAACTAGAAAAAGTACACACTTCAAATTTTGCCAGCATTTGTTTCTTAATTATTGAAATAAGTGCTAGAAAAGATTATCAGCTGAGCTTCACTCCTTCTACCACCTCTCATACAAATATCTGTATTGTAAATTCAAGAAAAGCATTTCTCCTTCAAGTATATGAGAGCTATCGACTTTGAAATTTAATCAAAGCATGGTGATAAAGATGATGATAAGCAGTTTCAAAATCATCTTAAACGCTCCACTTCCTCTGCAACCTCCCATAAAAATGCCCCAATTTCAGAAAAACTATGACCAATTTCTTTAAAAATAATGAAAACTAAAAACTTTAAATTCAGCAAAAAACATTTTTCATGCCATGTTCGGTGTCATATACGAAAAATACAAGCCTCCACCTCTACTTCTACCATCTCCCATGCAAAAGTCTCTATTCACTATTCGAAAGAATTTGAGATGACATATTTTCCGGTATATTAAAGTCATTTCCATCTCATCTAGAGTATCATATCATATCATTTAAGCCCAATCATAATTCTGTTATGTTTTTTTGTTAAAAAAGTTTCAGAAAAAAAATAATAACAATAATTCAGATTAGTAGGCTCCTTACGACGTACTTTGGAATAGAAAACTGTTGAAAACTGTATAGAAAAAAATTTAATGGAAATTATGATGATAGAGTAAGTTGGTATATTGTGGTGTATGCGCGTAATGTGGTATGGCGTGGTATTTTGCATATTAATAATTATCTGACAAATTGGTTTTCGATAAAAAGTAACAAATCAGAACTCCTGGTCAGAACATTTATTGACATCTAGATTGACCATTTGGCTATAAGTCACCGATGGAGAAGATGTCTCCTCGATGTGCGAGCGAAGCGTCGAGCTGACGTGGGGAGCGATCAGCACTTGATGGTTGCCTGCTTGAGATTGTGTACCACAAATTCTTCACATGAAGCGCAAGCTCAATGTAAATAAACTCAGAGACTTTTACAAAAAGCGCGAGTACACCACCATTCTACGCGAAATGTGGATGACATTGGTCGATTATGAAATACGCACACTGGACGCCAATTGGAAGGCAACCAGAAACACTTTTCTAACTAATGCTGAAGAATCTGTGGGATATGTGCAAAGCGGAGAGAAACCCTGGATGTCGCAAGACACATGTGACAAGTTTGGCGAACGGAAAAAAGCCAAATTAGCAATCATCTCTCAACACGCTGTCAACCAACGAACACCCGACTTGAGGCAGAACTACCGCGATGCTCATATACAGCTTAAAACATAACAGGGTTACGATTGCGCATAAAGCGCAATCTTACCATACTCCAGATGTCATCCCAAGAAATTTTGGATGGGGAGCGTTAGAAGGGGTGATAGCATTGAAATAATTTTTTCCCCATTATGCTAAAGTAGCTATAAGAATGTTTTACACAAAATGCTTACTCCAAAAATTGAATAAGAGCTGAGAAAATTAGTGTGTTAGATTTAGTTAAAATGTGCAATTTGTATGGGAGGTGGTAGAAAGAGTGGGGGGATTTTAGTGATTTTTTCAGAAATAACTAAGAATATCATAAAATTGACATCTCTTAAATTTGAGACTAGTAACATTCATACTTTTCAAGAAAATAGATTTTTGTGAAGTTTTGAAACTGTGTCATATTGTATGGGAGGGGGTAGAAGCAGTGAAGCTAATCAAATATTTTTTTCTGATCTTAGTGACAATGCTAAATAAGTATTATTTACAAAATGTGAGCTCGATAAATGTTATATGTTCTGAGAAAATCGGCTTAGAGCATTTCACGAAAAAGTGTAGTTTGTATGGGAGGGGTTGGGAGGGGTTGGAAGGAGAGGGAGGACGCAAATAATTTTTATACTGTATATTGAAATTATTATGAAAGTAATATATCCCGAAATTCAGACTAATAGCTTTTATACTTTTCGAGCAAATCCATTTATTGTCGAATTGCGAAATTGTGTCTTTTTGTATAGGAGGGGGTAGAAGGAGTGAAGCTAATCGTCTAAAATTTGTTTAGCCTTACTAACAATTTTAAATAAATATTTGGTGCACAATTTCAGCTCGCTAAATTTTACACGCACTGAGTAAATTGGCTTAGAGTAATTCATGACAAGTACAGTTTGTATGGGAGGTGGTAGAAGGAGGGGGAGGACACGCATAATTTTTTTACGGTAGATTGATATTATCATAAAAGTAATATATTTCAAATTTCAGGACAATAGTTTTTATACTTTTCGAGCAAATCCATTTATTATCAAATTGCGCATTTGTGTCATTTTGTATGGGAGGGGGTAGAAGGGGTGGAGCTATTTGGCCCGTTCACGAACTTGACCTTACTTTTTTGTCAAAAACGACGTGTACGAAATTTGAGCATTCTTGCTCAACGCCTTCTCAAGCTAGAGAGCGAACGGACGGACGGACGGACATCCGGTTTTGAGATTTTTGAGTGATAATATTAACTTCTGTATCATTCATTTTTTTCTCCGAGCCTTATTTCTTACAAACTTTAGAGCAAACTTATAATACTCTCAGATTTCATCTAGAGCATAAAAACTGTTAGACGCGACAAGAGAAAGGCCATTGAAGATCTGGAAAACAAGTCAAAATCTGCGGCTTACCTTGGAGATATGGGAAATCAAGAAACAGTTGACGAAAAGGAATTTCACCGCCAACCACCTGGTTAGAGATGTCAACGGAACTCTCCTTAATATGAGTGAACACCAGTTGTGGCGATAGAAGGAATACTTCTCTGATATTTTAAACATCTTGTCAGAGGAAGATATTCCAGAAACAGAACAACTACCAAACATCCAACTGTAACAATCCTCTATTAGGGACGATCCTGCAGATAAGGAAGAGATAGTTTCCGCCATCCGGTCAATGGCGGGAAGGAAAGCCCCTGGTGTTTCTGTGGTAATAAATGACATCATGAAAGGTGCACTAGAAGGTGGGGAAGGTAAAGATCTTCAATGGAGACTATTTAACATCTTAAGTCACCTTGATTATGCTGATAACGTGTGTTTGCTTGCTCATAACCGTTCGGACTTAGAGTCAAATGTTCACTCGGTGAATTCTAATTGCAAAAAGGCGGGACTGAAAATAAATGTGCGTAAAACCTAGTACATGCACATGGATTCGAACGCAAGCACATCGATTGTTCTCAACGGACAAGATGTGGAAGAGGTGCAAGATTTTCGTTATCTCGGAAGCATTGTGCGCATGGACAGAGGAGCCGAAAAGGATATTGAGGCTCGTATAAATAAAGCTCGTCAGGCCTTCGGTATCCTTTCCCCTTTCTGGAGGTTAAGAGAGATCTTCCTTCGCACGAAGCTGCGAGTTTTTGACGCATGCGTCAAATCTGTGTTGTTATATGGTTATACTACGTGGAAAGTGACCGTTCGACTTACCAAGAAACTACAAACTCTCGTGAACCAAAGCCTCCGACGCATTTTAGGAAAATTCTGGCCAGAAGTGATCTCCAACGACGAACTTTGGAGTACAACTAGACACCTAAAATAGGCATTGAGATTCGAAGGCGGAAGTGGCAATGGATCGGCCTCACTTTGAGAAAACCAGAGCGGAACATCGCCAAACAGGCTCTGGATTATAATCCTCAAGGAAGACGTCGGGTCGGTCGACCATGTAACACATGGAAGCGAGCAGTTGAGCAAGAAGCCAGAGGAATAAACAAGTCCTGGCAACAGCTTAAGGCCGATGCTCAGGATCGCGCCTTGTGGAAGAGAGTTGTTTCTGTCCTATAGAAGGTCTTAACAGGAATTTGATAGATTGATTGATTATGTGGGTATAAGGGGAGGAAGCTAATAATTTTGAAGACTTCGGTAAAATATATAAACTTCACCTAATCGCAAAACAGAAAGAAGCAAATCCGTTTGAAAAATTCGAAAAGTTCAAGTTTTGGTTTGGTGAATGTTTTCAAAGTGCACTTTTGTAAGTTGCATCAAAGGTTTTAAAATCCCCCTTGCCCTTCTATCTTCTCGCATATAAAAGTATGACTTCGACCAATTGCAATCTGTCTGTCTGTTTTTGCTTATATGGCTATAAGTTAGTTTTTCGCTTTATTTCAACAATACCTAAGTACCTATATAAACATAACAGAACTATGATCGGGCGTAAAGCCCAATCGTGCTATACTTTAGATGAAAGAGAATTTTTTTGATTTCAAGAAGTTTTGGAAGAGAAGTTGTACAAGGGTTGACGAAATTGAACTATTTTTTTCTAATCACGCTAAAGTTGCTATCAAAATGTTTTATACAAAATTTGGGACTCAAAAATTTAATAGGTACGGAAAAAATTAGTGTATTGGATTTAGTGAAATTGTGCAGTTTATATGGAACGTGGTAAAAGGAAGGGCGTGTTCTTAAAGACTTTTTCAGAAATAACTATAATCATCATGCTTTCGATATGTTTTAAATTGTAGATCAGTAGCATTCATACTTTTCAAGAAAATCCACTTTTACTTTATTATTCTAATAATAAAGTATTGTGATCGTCACAAGAAAAAAAAAAATTGCTACCCTGAAATTTTTTTTTTCGCGTTTCATGACTAAATTAGCCTAAAAATGCAAAAAAAAAAAATCCGTCCCGCCGTACGCCGTACATATGGACTCATATCTCCGAGACCGTTAAAGGTAGAATGTTCGTTTTTGGGTGGATTGTTGATTAGGTAAGTGAGCTCTATTTTCTAAATTTGGTGGGTGTTAGGTGGAAGGAGGAGGCGGGGGAAGAAAAAAGTCGAAAACTACACTTGCTAATATCTCCACCACGAATGTAGATAGAAAGTTGAAAATCGGTACACATATAGAAGGTTGTGGGACAAACTTTAAAAATAATTTAATTTTTTTATCCATTGGCGTCCGAAAAGGGGGCGCTAAGAACAAATTGTCGGCCGAATGGTTTTTTCAAATGATTATATCTTCGAAAATACGTAATTGAAATTTGAAACGTATATTAAGCTATACTAGAAAAATAAAAAAAAAATGTCGAAATAATACATAGTAGTGGGCGGAAATGGGGAGCATTTCAAAAATGGCGCACTTTTCAAAACTACAAATCCTTATATCTCAAAAAATAGTATGCATATCAAATCGAAAATTTATCAGATTGTAGAACTACATAATGGTTAATTTTGGTAAAAATTTTGAGTTGGGGGTGTAAGGGGAGGAAGGTGATAAGCAAAAATATCGAAAAGTTTGAGTGATTTTTTTAGGGCTCTGATGAAAGATACAAAGTTGAAATTTTGCATGTGAATACCTCTATTTGATGTACATACAAAAATAATAATAACTTGATACATAATTGTTATAAACCGACCCCCCGGTCTAACGTGCACAAGGAGTTTCATGTGCATTGAAAAAACACATAAACTGGACATTTTTGAGTGAAATTTTAAGGTAGAAACTTGAAAATTTGCGAAATACATTTTAAAAAAATCCATAAATATACGAAATATTAACTGGTCGAAAACCTTTAAGACTTCTACCCCCTCGCATACAAAATTATTTTTTCGACCATTTTTAAGAAATCAATTATCACCTAACTATTAAAAGCTATCAATTTGAAATTTTGCATAAAAACATACGAAAATAATTGACATGAAATCATGTTAAAAGTTTTGAAATCGCGCTTGCCCTTCTACCCCCTCCCATACAAAAGTATGTTTTGACCAATTTCATTAAATCAACTAATAACCAACAAATTAAAAGCTACGAACTTAAAATTTTGTACAAGCACTGTACAACAGAAAGGAACACAACACAAGTTTTACGATTCCCCTACCTCCTCTATCCCCTCCCATACAAAATTATTTTTTCGAGCATTTTTAAGAAATAAGGTCTCAGCTAACTCTTAAAAGCTATCAATTTCAAATTTTGCGTGAAAACTTATAAAAATAATTCAAATTAAGTTGCTTTAAAAGTTTTAAAATCGCGCTTGCTCTTCTACCCCCTCACATACAAAACTATGATTTCGACCAATTTCATTAAATCAACTAATAACCAACAAACGAAAAGCTACGAACTTGAAATTTTACAAGCACCTTACAAGAGAATCGAAATAAAACTACTTATCAAATTTTACGATACCTTTTCTACCCCCTCCCATACAAATGTTCGGTTTCGTAAATGTAGAATACACCGAATTTTATGAAAATTCTATGCAACTTCGTCTATGAAACACATTCTTTACAGAGAATATTGGACGTGATTCAAGCAATTAATTAAAAAGCTATTAACATCCACCCATTCTTACTATTACCCCCTCCTCCCCTCATAAAAACCGAAACTTGCAGAAACGAATGAAATATTGTTAAATAAACAAGAGCCCTGCCCAAGAACTCCCTTTCACTTAGCATTCCCTAACCACTCTAACCTGCATATTGACTTTCCACTCATCCGCAACTTGTTCCAAGAATAATAAAGTTTCGCCCGACTTGTTGGCAGTTTATTTGTACAGTTGTTAAATTGTGTCAGATTGTATGGGAGAAAGTAGAAGGAGTAAGGATAATAGTCTAATTTTCTTGGTATTACTAATAATTGCAAATAAATGTTAAGTGCACAATTTTAGCTCGCTAAATTTTATACGCACTGAGTAAATTGGTTTAGAGTATTTCATGAAAAATTACAGTTTGTATGGAAGGTGGAGGAAAGAAGAGGAAGACTTAAATAATTTTTATATAGTAGATTGAATTTATTTTAAAAGTATTACATTCCAATTTTAGATCAATAGCATCAATGCTTTTCGAGCAAATTCGTTTATTGTCATATTAAAAAAATTCCGTCATTTTGTATGGGAGGGGCTTTGTGCGACCAGTTGAAATTCGTAAAAAATTGAAGAACGCAAACAGTTGAAGAGCGATTTAGAATTATATTTATTTATATTATGTATATTTACGTATTGTATTAAAATTAATCGACTTTCATTTCTTTTTCTTCACAGCCGTACACCAAACCCACGATAAAAGGCAAAAAGTTAATCGATCAAAAGAGCTAACTAATCTCTCGCTTAACGAAATATTAATATACGTGGGAATAATAGCGTTTGTGATAATAAATTTAATTGTTGCCTATTATGTTTGGCGGAAGTATTTACGAAAAAAGAGAAAAAGAGAATTGAATAAAATTGATAATGTTGAAATTATTAAGGAAACGAAGAAATGCACGCAGGATCATATTTACGAGGACCTTGATGCATATGAGATCCCGGATTCCTATGATCATTTGCAATTCGTTAAAGCACCTAATCCGTTAATTTTTAATTACTCAAAATTGGAAAATTGCAGACATTTTTTAGTTAAAAATTAACTAATTTAAGTTACAACATTGCAAAACTATCAAATGAAATAAATATTTTAATAAGTTTAAGTTTATTGCCTTGAATAAATGAACCATGTTTAAATCTTACAATAACTTATAATCTAGCTTACTTTTCAAGTAGTTCGACACTAAAAAGTGTTGTATTTAACGGGCCAAATACGGATTATTTCGATACCAAAATATCGAAATGATCGAAAGTGATCATAGGAAGAAAGGAAAATCTAGGTTCGGGACACAAACTGGTCCGAGATCAGCCAACGTCCATCTCGGTGGTAGTATCGGACTGGAGCGACGTGCTAACGGGAGCCGTGGGGGGAGTTCGTTGCTCCGATACTGACCATAAAAACTATGGCCTATAACAACAAAAACAAGCTTCAGAGCTCGTCACGTCGACTTACCCCAGAGTAGGTACTTCAACGAAAATTTGGGTCAGATGCCCCGACGATGGCGACAGATATTATGTCGCCTTACCCTGCCGATCCTGCTTTAGCCATACAGTCTCCAACATATCTTTTTTTGTATGGCCCCACGGAGAGAGGAGGAGAAAGCTCTGGAGATCAGAGGGGCTCGTCAGATGAAATTTCTAGCGATTCATTTTAATTCCAATTTAATTCTTATTCTTCATTTTAATTTTAAATTAAATTCTACTCTCATTTTATGTATTAATTTTAAATTAATTAATTTTATTTTTCATTTTCATTTTAAATTAAAATTTTACTTTTCCTTTTAATTTTAAATTAAATTTTCTCTCATTTTATGTACCTCTTTTCAATTAATTTTTCTCTCATTTTATGTACTAATGTTATATTAAAATTTTACTTTTCATTTTAATTTTAAATTAAATTTTTCTCTCATTATATGTACTAATTTTAAATTAAATTTTCTCTCTCATTTTTAAGTACTAATGTTAAATTAAAATTTTATTTTGATTTTAATTTTAAATTAAATTTTCTCTCCTTTTATCTATATAAATATAGTTGTAGTGTCTGTCTGTTATTTGCTTATAAATGGCTATAAATAATTTTTTTGCTTCATTTTAGCAATAACTAAGCAGAATCAAACGTTTTTAAAAAATTTCTCTGTCTGTCTGTCTGTCTGCCTTTCCGGCTTTCACGCCAAAACTGCTGCACCGATTGCAATGAAACTTTCACAGATTATTAGGTCTGCCTCGGGGAGTAATCTGCTTTAGGTTTTATTTTTCTCCCCTCACGCCTTCTACCCCCTCCCATACAAAGTGACTCATTTTCAAAACCTTACAATAATCAAATTTTCATGGAAACTATGAAAGCTATTAATTTGAAATTTAAAATATATTATTTCTATTATAAATTCAATCTTCAAGTATATAAATAGTTTGAATCCCCCAACTCCTTCCACCACCTCCCATACAAACTAAACTTTTTCATGAAATACTATACTCCAATTTTCTCAGTACGTATAACTTTTATCGAGCTATGATTTTGTATTAAATCCTTAATTAGCATTGTTATTAATGTCAGGAAAAAACTAAAATTTAAAACATATCAATTGCATGGTGATTATAGTTGTTTCTGGAAAAATTACCAAAAACCCTCCACTCCTTCTACCACCTCTCATACAAACTGCACTTTTTCATGAAATACTCTAATCCAATTTTCTCAGTACGTATAACTTTGAACGAGATAAAATTTTCTGATGAATCCCTAATTAGTATTATTATATATATCGTTTGTGTTGCTTCTTCACTTTGTTTTTGTTGTCGTTATTGATATACTTTTCTTATAGGTGATTCAATATCAGCCCGCCAAGGTCTTGCAGTTGTTTCATTTATAACGTTTTTTGTTTTACCGTCGATTGTTGCAAAATCGAACTTACTGCCACCGCGCTGCGAGCTCAAGTCTCGACCCCGTCGCGTTTACGTTCTTCAGCCGACTGTCTCGATCTCTCTTTTTTTTTGGTAGCATGGCTTCCTGCTACTATGGCCTGTTCGAGTTAAGGTTTCCACGCGCATTTAAAGGTTCATAATTTTGTGAGCGTTATGTATTTTCCCAGGATGCGCTGAACTAGTCACACACAACAGAAGTGCATTGACTAATTCCATGGTTTAATAAAGTATTTGTTCTTTTGAGACAAATGAGTGACAATTTATAGAAGTATTATTCTTATTAGCTTAAAAACTATAAATATAGATATTTTAGAACACCGGCAATATTATTTTAATTATAAAGTATTGTGATCGACTTAGAAAAAAAAATTTGCTACCCTAAAATTTTGTTTTTTCGCGTTTCATGACTAAAATAGCCCAAAAATGCAGAAAAAAAATTCGTCTATCTGTACGTCTGCCGTACGCCGATATGGACGCTCAGCGCACATTAACTCCCAGACCCTTCAAGATAGTTAGTTCATTTTTGGGGGGATAGTAGATAGTTGCGGATCTCAGGCGGATACCCATTTTGCGGGGTGTACGGGTTCAGGAGGAGGCGAGAGGAGCTCTTAAACCTAAAAATACGAATTCAAATATCTCAACCATGGTTACAGTAAGAAGCTAAAAATTAACATACATATAGAAGGGTTTGTGGGACAACGTTTAAAAATAAATTAATTTTACTATCCATTGGGGTGCAAAAAGGGGGCCTAAAAACCAATTGTCGACCGATTTTTTTTTTATTTCAAATGATTATATCTTCAAAATTAGTTACTGTAAAAAATTGATATTTTGAGACCATTAAGGTGACATATAGATCCACTAGAATCAGTTTAGATAAAAGCTAATTATTGTAAAAAGAAAAACACATAAAAATCAATATCTCGGCTATTTATTAAGCTATGTAATTGAATCTTAGTACCTATATTAAGCTATACTAGAGAAATACGAGAAAAATATAACATTTGGATAAAATAGTAGTGGGGGGAAATGGGGAGCATTTCAAAAATGGTGCACTTTCCAAAATTTCAATCCATTATATTTCAAAACTGAGTGCAGATATCAAATTCAAATTTTGTCAAATTTTAGAACTACGTAGTTTTTAAATTTGGTAAAAATTTTACGTCGTACATTTCCCTTACCTCCTCTACCCCCTCCCATACAAATGATTGGTTTCATGAATGTAAAATTCTATGCAACTTCGTTCATGAAACTGACATTCTATGCAGAAAATATTGGATGTAATTGAAGCAATCAATTGAAAAATTATTGACATCCACCCACCCTTAATAACACCCCTCCTCGTCCCTCAGAAAAACCCAAACTTACATAAACGAATGAAATATTGATTACATGTGCTGGAGCTATTAATCATATTCGGAATTAAGTGTTAAATTGACAGCAGCCGTGCCCTAAAGGGGGTCCACTTGTGAATGGGGGTTCCACTTGTGAAAGGGGGTTCCACTTACTCTTCCTTAATTACTCTAACATGCATATTGACTTTCCATACATCTTCAATTTTTCCCAAAAAATCATAAAGTTGCGCCCGACTTGTTGGTAGTTTATTTTTGTTTGTATTGCACGTTGCCCGAAAGAGACATTCATTAACTCGGTGGACTTACATTAAAAAAAAACAGTGTGTTGTTACATTTAAGTACTCTCTAAAGTTTTAAAATACGAATAAAATCAAAAATTGTTGAAAATTGCTAAATGGAAATTTATAATTCATAATATAAAACATAATGGAATTATGATCATATGATACTCTAGATGAAATAGGAAAGAGTTTATTGTACCGGAAAATATGTCATCTCAAATTCTTTTGAATAGTGAAAAACAACTTTTGTATGGGAGGTGATAAAAACAGAGGGAGGAGGTTTGTAATTTTTGTATATAACACTGAACGTAGCATACAAAATGCTGGCAGAGAAAGTGGGAGTTTTGGATGGTTTTGAATCTGCTTATCAACATACTAATTACATTGCCTTGTTACTCATATATTCTAAGGAGAAATACATTTCTTGAATTTTCAATACATAAAATTGTATGGAAGGTGGTACAAGGAGTGAAGCGAAGTTTATATTTCTTAGCATTTATTGCAATTATTAAGGGACAAATTCTAGCAAAATTTGAAGGTTGCAATTTTCCTAGTTTCAATGAAAATTGATTAAATGCATTTGTCAAAAATTGTGCATTTGTATGGGAGGTGCTAGAAGGAGTAAAAGGATCAGATCAATATATTTTGACGTCAATGATATTCACATCGTTATACTATGACCTAATTTTCAAGTCAATAGCTGAAATGGTTTCGGAGAAAAATCAATTTACTTAAATCTCGAAATTTCATGAAATTTGTATGGGAAGGGGTAGAAGGAGTGGGGGGATTTGGCCCGTTCATGAGCTTAAAGTTACTTTTTTGCTAAAAATGATATATATAAAATTTCAGCAAGATAGGTCAAAGTTTTCGAGAGTTATGTTGTAGACAGACGGACAGACAGACAGACGGTCACTCGGAATCGAGGTTTTTGCGACAACAAATACTTCTGTACCCTTGGCAACTCTGTGAGGGCATTATTTCTTAGCGTTACAAACGGTAAGGCAAACACAATATACTCTCAGATTTCATCTAGAGTACAAATATATGTGTATTTTACTTTTATACTTTTTTAGCCACGATAGTAGCTCCAATCTCCGTGTTGATAGAATTTAATGGTCTTATTATACTCTAGATGAAATCTGAGAGTATTATAAGTTTGCCACAAAGTTTGTAACGCCAAGAAATAAGGCTCGGAGAAAAAAATGAATGATACAGAAGTTCATATAATCACTCAAAAATCTCAAAACCGGATGTCCGTCTGTCCGTCCGTCCGTCCGTCCGTCCGTCTGTCTGTCCGTCTGTCCGTCCGTGTCCTCTCTAGCTTGAGAACGCGTTGAGCTAGAAAGTTCAAATTTTGTATACGTCGTTTTTAACAAAAAAGTAAGGTCAAGTTCGTGAACGAGCCAAATCGCTCCACCCCTTCTACCCCCTCCCATACAAAATGACACAACTACGCAATTTATCAATAAACGGTTTTTCTCGAAAAGTATACATGCTATTGATATTAAATTTAGAATATAATACTTCTATAATAATATCATTCTACTGTATAAAAATTACATGTGTCCTCCTCCTCCTTCCACCACCTCCCATACAAACTGCACTTTTTCATGAAATGCTTTAAACCAATTTACTCAGTGCGTATACAATTGGTTGAGCTGAAATTGTGCAGTAACTATTTATTTATAATTATTAATAAGACCAAAAAAAATTAGACGAATAGCCTTACCCCTTCTACCCTCTCCCATACAAAATGACACAATTACGCAATTTATCAATAAACGGTTTTTCTCGAAAAGTATACATGCTATTGATATGAAATTTAGAATATAATACTTTTATAATGATATCATTCTACTGTATAAAAATTACATGTGTCCTCCTCCTCCTTCCACCACCTCCCATACAAACTGCACTTTTTCATGAAATGCTTTAAACCAATTTACTCAGTGCGTATACAATTGGTTGAGCTGAAATTGTGCAGTAACTATTTATTTATAATTATTAATAAGACCAAAAAAAATTAGACGAATAGCCTTACCCCTTCTACCCTCTCCCATACAAAATGACACAACTACGCAATTTATCAATAAACGGTTTTTCTCGAAAAGTATACATGCTATTGATATGAAATTTAGAATATAATACTTCTATAATGATATCATTCTTCTGTATAAAAATTACATGTGTCCTCCTCCTCCTTCCACCACCTCCCATGCAAATTGTTTGAGCTGAAATTGTGCAGTAACTATTTATTTATAATTATTAATAAGACAAAAAAAAATTAGACGAATAGCCTTACCCCTTCTACCCTCTCCCATACAAAATCATCATCATCAATGGCGCGACAGCCCAAATCGGGCCCTGGCCTCCTGAAGTCGTCGCCTCCAATCGTCTCGATCCAAAGACCGCGTCCTCCAGCTGCTAATTTTTAGAATGGCTTTGCTGTCTTCATCAACCGAGTCTTCCCATCGCTTGCGTGGTTTGCCTACTGGCCGGTTACCACTCGCTTTGCCTTTACGAGCACGTTTGGGGATTCTTCTGTCTTCCATTCGCTCTACATGGCCAGCCCACTGCAGTTTACGTAACTTGATGAACGTTGAAGCTTCTGGCTCGTCGTAGAGTTGATACAACTCATGGTTGTATCTTATTCGCCATTCCGTTCCTTCCTTCACAGGTCCCAAAATTCTTCGGAGGACCTTTCTTTCGAATGCGTTAACTGCTTTTTCGGAAGTTCGCGTTAATGTCCATGTCTCGCTGCCATAACAGAGCACAGGTCGTATAATAGTTTTATAAATCCGCAGCTTATTGTTCCTGTGCACTTTCTTGGATTTCATTATTGGAAGTACCGAATAATACGTCTTATTTGCTAGTATTATCCGTCGTTTGATTTCGTCTGTTTCATTACCGTCATACAAAATGACACAATTACGCAATTTATCAATAAATGGTTTTTCTCGAAAAGTATAAATGCTATTGACATGAAATTTGGAATATAATACTTGTATAATGATTTCATTCTACCGTATTAAAATGACATGTGTCCTCCCCCTCCTTCCACCACCTCTCATACAAACTGCACTTTTTCATGAAATGCTTTAAACCAATTTACTCAGTGCGTATAAAATTGATTGAGCTGAAATTGTGCAGTAACTATTTATTTATAATTAATAATAAGACCAAAAAAATTTAGACGATTAGCTTTACCCCTTCTACCCCCTCCCATACAAAATGACACAATTTCACAAGTTTATAAAAAGTCGATTTTCCTGAAAAGTATGAATGCTACTCATCTGCAATTTAAAACATGTCAAAAGCATGATGTTTATAGTTGTTTCTGAAAAGTCATTAAAAACTCGCCCCTCCTTCTATCACCTCCCATACAAACTGCCCTACTTCACTACATCCAATACACTAATTTTCTCAGTACCTATTAAATTTTTAAATCATAAATTTTGCATAGAACATTTTGATAGCAACCTTAGCGTCATGTGAAAAAATTAGTTCAATGTCGTCACCCCCTCTACCACTTCCCCTACAAAATTTCTTAAGATACAAAAATTTCTCTTTCATCTAGAGTATCGCACGATTGGGCTTTATGCCCAATCGTACTCCTGTTATGTTTTTTACTTGGAATCGGTCTAAATAATTCGTTATTAAGGATAAAAAAAGGAGATAAATAACTCGTATCCGCATGGCTATCAGTAGCTAATTCTTTAATTAGATTATTTTTTAACTGTAGTAACTTTCCAACTCGTTTTTGCCACAACGTTGATGCATATGAAAGGAAGGGAATAGTATCAGATTGTATGTAGATAAAGGATCCTAGAAAGACAGCGTCGAAGAACTTTTCTTTCAAATATTTCGAATTTATTTGCAATCCTGGGTGATGCAGTGAACCATATTGGATAACCGTAGGAATAAATTGGTCTTATTTTTTGCTTATATAGAAGCATCTTTGACCTTCTATTCAGTTGAGACTTGTAGTGTAAAAGGGGTGCAAACATATTAAATGCTCGATTAGCTTTTTTAAGGACAATTTTAGCGTGAGTGCTAAAACGAAATAAGTTACTGAAATGGATCCCAAGATGTTCTATATCTGTTTTCAATGGAATGTTTTTTCCATCTCAGGAGATTTGAAGGCTTTTGTTTTTTTTACTGTGTTTCTGTAGCCTTTCCCGCTGGGATTTCGAAAGAAAATAAGCGTCGTTTTTTCTGCATTTATACTTACTCCCCGTGACGAATAGAATTCATTTATTATATTTAGATGTTTATTGACTTGGTGAATGTTTTCACAGTGCATTTTGAATTAAAAGAAAAGATTTCCGGATTCTACACTGTTACGCTTTATTATTCGTGACGTTTCGGTCTCTGCTGAGACCTTTATCAAACTGATCGACAATTATAAAAGACAATTATTATATAGACAAGGGGGTTAATTGAGTGTGGGAAGGATAATTAAGGTTAATTAATTAGTATCAGGTAGTTAAATTAGTTAAGGATTTTTGGGTACGAATTCTGTTCTTACCAAATTTTAACGCAGGTAGCCAAACTGCTGATAACTTGTATCCGGTGTCTCGGTTGAAGTTCTGTGGATGTTTCGAAATTTCTATGGCTTCTCGCACTATTCGTTGATAATATTTATTTGTCCTGGCCAGAATTTGCACATTGTCGAAATCGATTGTATGGTCCTCTGTAGTTGCATGTTCCGCGATCGCTGATGACTGTATCTGGTTTTTCCGTGTGCATCGTTGGTGCTCCTTGATCCTTGTTTGGACTGTGCGTCCCGTTTCTCCTATATATACTTTATCGCAAGAGCCGCATGGTACTTTGTATACTCCTTCAGTCTCCAATGGTTTTTTGTCCTTCTGGTTTCCTAAAATTCCTCGGATAGTAGTCGGGGTAGTGAATGTTGTCTTGATGTTCGATTTTCGAAGAATTTTTCCTATCTTATCCGTCGTGCCCTGGATGTAAGGTAGTTTTACCCATCGTTTGTCAGCATTTCCTTCTTCAGTGTCTTCTCGTTCTGTTGTCCTTGGATGCTTCGGTTTCCACGCCTTGTTAATTTCGCTCGCTTTGTATCCATTTGCTCTGAATGCCCGATTCAACTGTTCCTTTTCTTTTCGTAAACTGCCCGGATTTCCATCAGTTATACGTTGAGCTCTGTGTATTAGGGTCTTCAATACGCCTGTTTTCTGGCTTGGGTGGTGATGTGAATGAGCGTGGAGATATCTGTTGGTGTGAGTTGGTTTCCTGTATACCCCGAAGCTTAGCGACGTATCGTTCCTTTCGACGAGTACATCCAAGAATGGCAGTTTCCCGTTGCTTTCCGTTTCCATGGTGAACTTAATTTTTTCGTGGTGTGCGTTCAGGTATGCTAAGAATTTGTCGAGCTCTTCCTTCCCATGTTGCCAAATGATGAAGGTGTCATCCACATACCGAAGATATAATTTCGGTTTTAATGGAGCTGAGTCCAGGACGTTCTTTTCGAATTCCTCCATGAAAATTTCCGCTACCACTGGTGAAATTGGAGATCCCATTGCCGCTCCTTCCGTTTGCTTGTAGAGCTTCCCTAGAGCTGAAAAGAAAGTATTATTTAAACAAAATTCTATTAAGTCATACCTGTTGTCCGGAATGAGTTTCCTGATGATGCTTAACGTGTCTTTAATCGGGATGTTGGTGAAAAGTGATTCCACGTCTAGGCTGACTAAAATATCAGTTGGTTCCACGTTGATTTTTTGAAGAATCTCTACTAGATGAGCGGAATTTTTGACAGAGCGTGATGTGTTACCTACTAGTGGACGTAACTCTGTCGCGAGAGTCTTAGCCAGTTTTTGGGTAAGTGAATTTACCGAACTGACGATGGGTCGAAGCGGGGTATTCTCCTTGTGTATTTTCGGAAGTCCGTACATTTTTGGTGTATAAGGGTCTGAAGGGATTAACTTCGCATATTTTTCCGCTAACATGGGATATTTCTTGATGAATAGGGTTAGTTTCCGGTGGAGGGCAGCGGTTGGATCTCTCTTCATTTCTGTATATGGTCCTGTTTGTAGAATATCTCGTATCTTCTCCTCGTATTGTTCTTTGTCCATGACTACCGTTGCGTTTCCTTTGTCAGCTCGCATAATCGCTATTTCCTTCGTTTGCTTAAGCTCTTTTAAAGCTTTCCGTTCTTTCGGGGGGATATTCGTCGCAGGTGGCACTGCTCGCTTGATGATGTGAGAGAATAGTGCGAGAAGCCATAGAAATTTCGAAACATCCACAGAACTTCAACCGAGACACCGGATACAAGTTATCAGCAGTTTGGCTACCTGCGTTAAAATTTGGTAAGAACAGAATTCGTACCCAAAAATCCTTAACTAATTTAACTACCTGATACTAATTAATTAACCTTAATTATCCTTCCCACACTCAATTAACCCCCTTGTCTATATAATAATTGTCTTTTATAATTGTCGATCAGTTTGATAAAGGTCTCAGCAGAGACCGAAACGTCACGAATAATAAAGCGTAACAGTGTAGAATCCGGAAATCTTTTCTTTTAATGTTTATTGACCTTTGTTAAGGCTATTTTAGGATCATGTGAATGTGAATAAATTATAGTGTCGTCGGCATATAATACTGTCTGAGATACAACGTTTGCAGATTCTGTCGCGAAATTATAGTGAGGAAAGTCGTGCAAAAAGAAATTGTAAAGCTTGGTCCATCTACTGAACCCTGAGCTACACCAGAGTTGACGTTGACGATAGTCGATTTTTCTTCAGCTAATTCAACGTTATTATAGCAATCAAAACACCGTCTTGGTTGAAATGTATTGTCTACTAGGTATTGGTTTTCAAATTCAGATACTTTTGTACTAACTAATTGAGCAATTGTCTCATTATGAATGGGATTTTTCTCTATGTAGAGCTCCCGATAGAAGATTTCGAATGCGGTAAATTTATCAGAAGTTGAGTCAAAAGTATTATTTCCAACTGAGACTTTTTCAACTGCATTGGATTTTGTTCTTCCTATCAGGTTATTTATTTTTTTAAACACTATCGGGTTATAATTGTATAAGATTATTTTGAAATTCTTTGTTCAAATATGCATTAACTTGCTGTTCTTTTATTTTAGAAATTAGGGAAGTTCTATTTTGCAAGTCACGATATTCTTGGTTAATAACAAAAAGATTTCATTTCAGAATTTTTTTGAGGTCTCTTCTCCATCGTTTTCTGATATCAAATAAGATTTTTGTATTTTGTGGCAGCTTTGTATAGAAGTGATTATTTGTAACCGTTTTTGAGTTCTTATTAGTAATTTTGTTAACGTTTCTGGAGAATTGCACTACCTTGTATCTATCTCTGCGTTACTGAGACTGCGGTTGTTGTCTTGCACAAGAGTCTTCGAGGTCAGATTTAAAATTGACCCAATTCGTATGTTGGAATGATCTGAATGTTCGAGGGTTTGTGGATTGTAGAGTAAAAGTTTTGAGATTGATCTTAAGGTTGACGGCATAATGGTCAGAAAAGGATGGTAATGTTGAGCATGTTAAGTTATGCGACAGTCTGTTGACTATATTATCAGAAGTAATAAAAAAATCTATGCAAGAACTGGTGCGAGGGAATGTAGGTTCATTAGGAATTAGGTTATTATTATGTGAGTTTCTATCTAACCACTTCTCTACGGTTCGCCCATTCGGGTTCACAATGCTATTGGCCCACCGGGGGCTCTTAGCATTCAGATCACCTCCTACAATGATTGAATAGTAGTTATCGTTGGAGTAGAGTGTATTTATTTTGTTATGGAAACTGTTTACAGCGGAAATTTCTGCTTTCGTTGGGTGAAGATATAGTGATACTAGTAGAATTTTTTCGCGTTCATTAGTGATATTACTTTATTATTCTAATAGTAAAGTATTGTGATCGACAGAAGAAAAAAAAAAATTTGCTACACTGAAATTTTTTTTTCGCGTTTCATGACTAAATTAGCCTAAAAATGCAAAAAAAAAATCCGTCCCGCCGTACGCCGTACATATGGACTCATATCTCCGAGACCGTTAAAGGTAGAATATTTGTTTTTGGGCAGATTGTTGATTGGGTAAATGATCCAATTTCTAAATATTGGGGAGTGTTAGGTGGAAGGGGGTGGCGGGGGAGGCGGGGGAGGGAAAGAGTCAAAAATTACATTTGCTAATATTTCCACCAGGAATGCAGATAGGAAGCTGAAAATCAGCAGAGATATAGAGAGGGTTGTGGGACAAACTACAAAAATAATTTAATTTTTTTTTCTATTAGCGTCCGAAAAAGGGGGGTTGCTAAAAACAAATTGTAGGCCGAATTGTTTCTTCAAATGATTATACTTTCGAAATTACATATCATAAAAAATTCATATTTTGGGACCATTAAGGTGACATATATCTCCACCAGAATCAGCTTACAGAGAGACTAATTATTGCAAGGGGGAAGGGTCAGGGGGGTTCAAAGAAAAACACTTAAAAATTAATATCTCATCTATCTCTTAAGCTATGTAATTGAAACTTAAAACATATATTAATCTATACTAGCGAAATACGAAAAAAATATAACCTGTGGAAATAATAGTAGTGGGGGAAATGGGGAGCATTTTAAAAATGGCGCAATTTTCAAAATTACAATTCGTTATATCTCAAAATTGAGTACAGATATTAAATTGAAAATTTATCAGATTGCAGAGCTAAGTAATTATTAATTTTGGTAAAAATTTTGATTTGGGAGGTGTAAGAGGAGGGACCTGGTAAGCAGAAATGTCCAAAATTTTGAGTAATTTTTTTAGGGCTCTGGTGAAAGATACAAAGTTTAAATTTTGCTCTTGGATACATCTATTTTATTATTATTATTACTATTAGGGGAACGCGTGAGAGTACTGCGACCTAATATGACCTATTGTGCGTTTATAGCCCCTTCACCCTATTATAACTCAATAGCTTTGGCTAATTTGAGAATCTTTAAGGGAGCCGTATTGGCTAGTTCTTCCGTAGAAAGGAAACCCTTTCCAAGAAGACTGTGTCTTTTCCTAGCTATTGCTTCACAGTGACATAGGATGTGTACTGTCGTTTCTGAGTCCTCTAGACAAAGGCGACAAATGTCGGTTTCAGCTAAGCCCATATTTTTGAGGTGGTGGTTTACTCCACTGTGCCCCGCCATCAGGCCGATTAGGGTACTAATATCCTTCTTGCTGAATTTTAGAATATCCTCCACTTTGTTTTTTTGTGGTAGGATCAGTTTTTTTGAAATTGACAAGCCTGGAAGTCTATTCCAGTAGATTTTATGTTCGTTTTCTACCCACTTTTTGAGTATGGGGTTGAAGTACCCTTTTGGTTTTCCGCAGAATGGCTCTGGACCAATAAAATTTGTTTCTGCGCCGTTTTTTGCAAGGCGATCAGCCTCTTCATTTCCCTCAATTCCCATGTGTCTTGGTACCCACATTAAGGTTACATCATTCCTTTTCCCCAGGGTGATTAGGTTTTGAAGGCATTCCCATACTATCTTAGATCCGTGTTTGTTGGATGCTAGAGCTTTGAGAACCGCCTGACTATCCGATAGGATATAAATGAATTTATTGCGATGAGCTCTCCTTATGTTTTCTGGGATGCATAGCTCCATTGCAATTAGTTCGGCCTGGAAGATTGTGGCTTCTTTACCGAGTGGTTTTGACACCGAGAAGTTAGGATCTTTGACTCCGGCTCCTGTCCCCTTAGATGTGCGAGAGCCATCTGTATACCAGATGGTTGATCCCTCTACTATATCAGGTAGCATGGATTGCCAGTCCTTGCGTTCTCCGATTATAACTTTGAAGGGGGTTTCAAAGTTGAATTTTGTCGGCATCGCGTCCGATAATGTGGAAGTTATAACCTCTATTTTTGGGTCTTTTAGGATTTTGAGGTGACCTCTAAAATCCCCTGACTTATACTTGTTTTTCTCCTGTACACACTCTTTTAATAGCTTCCTTTTTTATTTGGATATGTATCGGAGGGATGTTAAGGAACATTTCCATTGCAGCATTTTCTACCAAATAAGCTTTTACAGGCCCAAAATGACTTTAGTGCTTTGGCATGAGTCCATTCTATATGTTTGTTCCAGTTGAGTTTGTTATCCAGTATAACACCTAGATATTTTACCTCATCTGAAAAGGGTATTATTGTTCCATTTATTGCAGGAGGTACAATGTTGTTTATCCGTCTATTTGTGAATGGTACTATCTCAGTCTTACTTGGGTTAATGTTCAAGTTCTTAGACTGACACCAGTTCATTATCACCTCTGAGGCTGATTGTATTCTTTCCGATATTATTGAATCATATTTGCCTCTAATGATAATGACAAGGTCATCAGCATATCCTATTGCCTATTGCGTATCCCTGGTCTGTTAGACGGTCCAGGAGCTCATCTACTACAATTGACCAAAGTAGTGGGGATAGTACCCCACCTTGAGGACATCCTCTATAGGTCTGTGCTATCACCTAGATTCGTGTTTGTCATTCGGCTCTTCAGCATGGCGTGTATCCATTTTATCGTGGTCGTTTCCAGACCCTTTTTCCTAGCTGCCGTATTGTCAAATGCTCCTTCTATATCTAGGAATGCACAAAGGGCAATTTCTTTATAGTCTTTTGCCTTTTCGATTTGTCTAACCAAACCATGAAGGGCTGACTCTGTTGATTTGCCTTTTTGGTAGGCATGTTGGTTTTTATTAAGACAGACCTTGTTAGGTCCCGTTCTTAAGTGGATATCCACTAATTTCTCCATCGTTTTGACAAAGAAGGAGGTAAGACTTATAGGGCGGTATGACTTTGGCTGTTCTCTGGGACGGTTCCCTGCCTTCGGTATAAATACCACTCTCGCTTTCCTCCCGATTTTTGGGATGTATCCCCATATAAAGCTGGCTTTAAAGATCCTTATCACTATTGGCATTTGGATCTCTAACCCCTCTGCGATAATGCGGGGAATATTTTATCTACTCCGTCTGATTTATAGGGTTTGATACATCTATTTGATATAGATAGAAAAAAAATAATTTGTTTCACAATTGTTATAAACCGACCCCCCGGTCTAACATGCACAAGGTGTTCCATGTGCATTGAAAAAAACACATAAACTGAAAATTTTTGAATGAAATTTTAAGATAGGAAATTGAAAATTTGCAAAATGTATTAAAAAAAATCCTTAAATATATGAAATATTAACTGGTCGAATACCTTTGAAACTTCTACCTCCTCCCATACAAAATTATTTTTTCGACGATTTATTCTAATTGTGAAAGTTTTTATTTTGACTATTGTTCCTTTTATTTTGAAATGAATATAAAATTATAGAAAAACAGCCGCTGTACGAATACTTTTTTGTATGACTGTACATGGCTTTCTACTTTAGAGGGTTTTGCACTGATGCAAACGATGGGACACAAAATAGCGGATTGCAGGCGGGACACAGATTACTGTACAGACTAGCAGCAATAGCCAACGCATTCAAATGTGCTGCAAAAGTGAATCATCGGACGGTCAAATACAAAAGCAGATGACAATAGGAAATTCGGTTTGCACAGCATTACTTGATACAGGTAGTAACATCAACCTCTTACGTCAAGACGTCCTGGAAAAGATTGAAAATCTTCCACATCGTGGGAAAATCCGATTGCTATTATGAGGATTAGCGTCAACTAAAATTACCACGTGATTATCGACGAAATTCAGTTCACCATAGGCCATAACGATGAAGATTGTGCTAGATCTGGAGCTTTCATAAAAGTTGTTTGTGCAAGAGAGGAGAAGAAAAGTAATTTTCTGACAGATTTATATAAAATCTTTGAAGCGTGATTGAAACGACCAGCTTTGAAAGATGACTTGCAATCGATTTCAAAACAAAATGTTATTGCCTATTGGCTATGCAATTCAACTTTTTAAAAATATGACAGATGAGTGAGTGAATCTTCTTAATTAGCAATGTGATATGTGTCACCAACCTACTAACGATGAAGATGAGCAAAATTAGGAATTAGCTAAATTATAATTAGGACCGCTATGTATTAATGGTATAATTCAGCTTGTTTTTATCTCAAAGTAACTAAGCGAGCATCGTGCACATTCAAGCTCGTTCAAAAAATTGCTCCTATCTCTTTGTGTTTATTGATTTGCAGAGGTAAAATACTTTTTTATCTATTATATATACTTATTTTGACCTATTATTGTTAAATTATTTAAATTTTTCAAAATGTCTCATAATATAAATAGTTTTGCATTTAAAAGAATATGGATACTGCAATTAAAGGATTAAAACTTTCATGGTTCGTTTGGGTTGGGCAAGTGACTTTTATTCTAGAAACTAGGTTAATTTAACTACCTGATACGAATTAACTAACCTTAATTAAATAATTTAACCTTAAATTACCCTTCCCACACCCAATTAACCCCATTCTGTATAAAATAATAGTCTTCTGTAATTATCGATCAGTTTGATAAAGTCTTAGCAGAGACCGAAACGTTACGAAAAATAAAGCGTAACAATGTAGGATCCGGAAATCTTTTCTTTCAATACACATTTTTGTTCACTTAAATAGTACTGTTTATATTAATTCTCAATATTTTTCTTTTTTCTTCATAACAGTTGTATTTTGTTCATCCTACATGGTCTCTACTCATAAATTTTATATCATATCGGGTTTTTTAATTTTGTCCGTTTAGATTGGGAAAATGAAGCATTGTGCGGCGTACAGGCGGATTTTTATACTCTAGATGAAATCTAAAAGTAGTATAAGTTTGTAACGCTAAGAAATAAGGTTCCGAAAAGAATCAATGATACAGAAGTTCATATTATCGCTCAAAAGTCTCAAAACCGAATGTCTGTCTGTCCATCCGTCTCATCATTAGCTCGAGAACGCATTGAGCTAGAAAGTTGAATTTTTTTCAAAAGTCATTTTTGACAAAACGTTAAGATTAGGTTCGTGAACGGGCCAAATTGCTTGTACCCTCTCCCATACAAAGAGACACAATTCCAGAATTTAACAATAAACGCATTTTCTCGAAAAGCGTAAAAGCTATAGATATGAAATTTAGAATACATTATTTCTATGATGGTTTCAATCTACAGCATAAGAATTATTTGAATCCTCCTAATCCTTCTGCCACCTCTCATACAAACTGCACTTTTCATGAAATACCATAAAATAATTTACGTAGTATGGTCAAAGTGTATAGAGATGAAATGGTGCACTAAATATCTGTTAGCGTTATTAGTAAGACCGAAAAAAAAACATAACATAACAGGGCTACGATTGCGCGTAAAGCGCAATCTTACGGTACTCTAGATGAAATAGAATTTTTTGTGATCCCAAGAAATTTTGTATGAGGAGTGTTAGAAGGGGTGATAGCATTGAACTATTTTCTTCCCCATCATGCTAAAGTAGCTATAAAAATGTTTTATACAAAATGCTTACACCAAAAATTGAATAGGAGCTGAGAAAATTAGTGAGTTAGATTTAGTGAAAATGTGCAGTTTGTATGGGAGGTGGTAGAAAGAGTGGGGGGATTTTAGTGATTTTTTCAGAAATAACTAAGAATACCATAAAATTGACATTTCTTAAATTTGAGACTGGTAGCATTCATACTTTTCAAGAAAATAGATTTTTTGTGAAGTTGTGAAACTGCGTCATATTGTATGGGAGGGGGTAGAAGCAGTAAAGCTAATCAAAATTTTTTTTCTGATCTTAGTGATAATGCTAAATAAGTATTTATTACGAAATATGAGCTCGATAAATGTTATATGTTCTAAGAAAATCGTCTTAGAACATTTCATGAAAAAGTGCAGTTTCTATGGGAGGGGTTGGAAGGAGAGGGAGGACGCAAATAATTTGTATACAGCATATTGAAATTATTATAAAAGTAATATATCCCGAAATTCAGACTAATAACTTTTATACTTTTCGAGCAAATCTATTTATAGTCGAATTGCGAAATTGTGTCATTTTGTATGGGAGGGGGTAGAAGGGGTGAAGCTAATCGTCTAATTTTTTTTAGCCTTACTAACAATTTTAAATAAATATTTAGTGCACAATTTCAGCTTGCTAAATTTTATACGCACTGAGTAAATTGGCTTAGAGTAATTCATGATAAGTACAGTTTGTATGGGAGGTGGTAGAAGGAGGGGGCGGACACGCATAATTTTTATACGGTAGATTGATATTATCATAAAAGTAATATATTCCAAAGGGGGTAGTTGTAGTATGAGGTTTTACCAATTCCTGCAACTATCTTTGGAGTTAGCGACTCCACGGACCTGAGCTAACTATCCCCCTCTGGGATGGGGGCTGTAGAATTCACCCACAGCCAGTCCTGCTTGCCCTAAAAATGGCAAATGGACACTCACTGGATCATGGGCTTATCACCCGTGATCTTAAGACCTAAATGATACGAGAAACGGATATATCGCCTCGGATACGGACTGATTCTACGGTAACGACTTTTGGCATTCGAAAACGGACTATGATTGGCTTCTGGAACGTTCGAACATTGAATGACGGGGGAAGAGCTGGGGTTACTCGGTCCTTGCACCGCCAATCAGTGATCGACCGTGAAATGGAGCACTATAACATCCAAATCTTGGGCTTGAGCGAGGTCAGGTGGACAGGATCAGGAGAAGAACGAACCCCTAGCGGAAACACTATTCTGTACATTGGCCCTGAAAGTGAAGCCAGAAATGGCGTGGCGTTCGTCCTTACGCCGAGAGCGAGAAACAGTCTCATTAGCTGGGAACCAATCTCGGATAGGATTATCGTCGTCAGGCTCAGGACCAGTGTCAGAAACGTCACAATTCTGCAGTGCTACGCACCAACTAATACCGCAACATCTGGTGACAAAGAGGAGTTTTATAGTCAACTGAGTGCCACCTTCGAACGTGTTCCAAGAGGTGATATTATTATCATCTCGGGAGATATGAACGCCCAGGTTGGATCAGACAACACTGGACTAGAACACGTCATGGGGAGGCATGGTGACCCTTGGGTCGACCCTTCACGACCTTGGATTAAGAGACCCGAAAACGGCGAATTATTTGTGGAGTTCTGTAGTACTCGGCAAATGGTCATCGGAGGGACCCTTTTTCCACACAAGAGTCATCATAAAACATCTTGGGTTTCCCCTGATGGTGTTACTCAGAACCAGATCGACCATTTGGCTATAAGTCGCCGATGGAGAAGATGTCTCCTCGATGTGCGAGCGAAACGTGGAGCTGACGTGGGGAGCGATCACCACTTGATGGTTGCCTGCTTGAGATTGTGTACAGCAGCTATCCGACGACCACAAATTCTTCAAATGAAGCGCAAGCTTAATGTGGATAAACTCAGAGATCCCAACAAAAAACTCGAATACACCACCATTCTACGCGAAAAGTCATCCACATTGGGTGAACATGAAATGCGCACACTGGACGCCAATTGGGAGGCAACCAGAAACACTTTTCTAACTAGTGCTGAAGAATCTGTGGGATATGCGCAAAGCGGTGAGAAACCCTGGATGTCACAAGACACATGGGACAAGGTTGACAATCGGAAAAAAGCCAAATTGGCAATCATCTCTCAACCCGATGTCAACCAACGAACGCCCGACTTGAGGCAGAACTACCGCGATGCTCATATACAGCTTAAAAAGGCTGTTAGACGCGACAAGAGAAAGGCCATTGAAGATCTGGCAAACAAGGCAGAATCTGCGGCTTACCTTGGGGATATGGGTTCACTATTTAAAATCATGAAACAGTTGACGAACAGGAATTTCACCGCCAACCACCTGGTGAGAGATGTCAACGGAACTCTCCTTAATATGAGTGAACACCAGTTGCGACGATGGAAGGAATACTTCTCTGATATTTTAAACATCTTGTCAGATAAAGATATTCCGGAAACAGAACAACTTCCAAACATCCAACCGCAACAATCCTCTATTAGGGACGATCCCCCAGATAAGGAAGAGATAGTTTCCGCCATTCGGTCAATGGCGGGAAGGAAAGCTCCAGGTATAGACGGACTACCAACCGAACTCCTCAAAGCGGACCCGGAAATAACAGCCGATATACTCCTCCCACTCTTCACTAAGGTGTGGAATGATGGGAGATATCCGACTGAATGGAAGGAGGGCGTCATTGTGAAAATTCCGAAGAAGGGCGACCTTCGGGATTGTGGCAATTGGCGTGGTATATGTCTACTTACTGCCGTATCAAAAATTATGGCTAAGGTAATTCTCAATAGGATTAGTGATGTCGTCGAGAGCACTCTCGAAGTTTATCAGGCTGGATTCCGTAAAGGGTCGTCTTGTACCGACCACACAAATACCCTACGGATAATATTAGAGCAGTCAGCCGAAATGGGTTCGCCACTACATCTCATGTTTGTGGACTTCGAGAAGGCTTTCGACAGCGTTAAGCGAGATTACATATGGAATGCTTTGCGTAGGAGAGGTATTCCAAATAAGGTCATAGCTATGATTAAAGAATCCTACGAAGATGCAAGGTGTCGCGTCTTGCATAGAGGAGAGCTGTCCGAGAGCTTTCCTGTGCGAACGGGTGTCAGACAAGGCTGCATATTATCACCAGCCCTGTTTCTGGTGGTAATAAATGACATCTTGAAAGCTGCACTGGAAGGTGGGGAAGGTAAAGGTCTTCAATGGAGACTATTTAACATCTTAAGTCACCTTGATTATGCTGATGACGTGTGTTTGCTTGCACATACCCGTTCGGACTTAGAGTCAAATGTTCGCTCGTTGCATTCTAAATGCAAAGAGGCGGGACTGAAAATAAATGTGCGTAAAACCAAGTACATGCACATGGGTTCGAACGCAAGCACACCGATTGTTCTTAATGGACAGGATGTAGAAGAGGTGCAAGATTTTTGCTATCTCGGAAGCATTGTCAGCATGGACGGCGGAGCCGAAAAGGATGTTGAGGCTCGGCTAAATAAAGCTCGTCAGGCCTTCGGTATCCTTTCCCCTTTCTGGAGGTTAAGAGAGATCTCCCTTCGCACGAAGCTGCGAGTTTTTGACGCATGCGTCAAATCCGTGTTGTTATATGGTTGTACTACGTGGAAAGTGACCGTTCGACTTACCAAGAAACTACAGACTTTCGTAAACCAATGCCTCCGACGCATTTTAGGAATATTCTGGCCAGAAGTGATCTCCAACGACGAACTTTGGAGTACAACTCGCCAAACTAAAATAGGTATTGAGATTCAACGGCGAAAGTGGCAGTGGATCGGTCATACTTTGAGGAAACCAGAGCAAAACATCGCAAAACAGGCTCTGGATTATAACCCTCAAGGAAGACGTCGGGTTGGTCGACCATGTAACACATGGAAGCGAGCAGTTGAGCAGGAGGCCAGAGGAATAAACAAGTCCTGGCAACAGCTTAAAGCCGATGCTCAGGATCGCGCCTTGTGGAAGAGAGTTGTTTCTGTCCTATGCCCCTATAGGGGGTCTTAACAGGAATTTGATTGATTGATTCCAAATTTCAGGCCAATAGCTTTTATAGTTTTCGAGCAGATCCGTTTATTGTCAAATTGCGCATTTGTGTCATTTTGTATGGGAGGGGGTAGAAGGGGTGGAGCGATTTGGCCCATTGACGAACTTGACCTTATTTTTTTGTCAAAAACGACGTGTACGAAATTTGAGCTTTCTAGCTCAACGCGTTCTCAAGCTAGAGAGCGAACGGACGGACGGACGGACGGACGAACGGAACGACATCCGGTTTTGAGATTTTTGAGTGATAATATTAATTTCTGTATTCATAATTTTTTTCTCCGAGCCTTATTTCTTGGCGTTACAAACTTTAGAGCAAACTTATAATACTCTCAGATTTCATCTAGAGTATAATTATACGACTAGCTTCACTCCTTTTCCCCCTCCCACACAATATGCCTCAATTTCACAACTATACTAAATAAACTGCCAACAAGTCGGACGAAACTTTATTATTCTTGAGACAAGTTGCGGATGCGTGGAAAGTCAATATGCAGGTTAGAGTGGTTACGGAAGACTAAATGAAAGGGGGGCTTTAGGCAGGGCAGTTGTCAATTTATCACTTTACGGAAACGTTCAAAAGCTCCAGTACATATAATCAATATTTCGTTCGATTATTTATGCAAGTTTGAGTTTTTATGAGGAGAGGGGTGAGGGGTGATAGTAAGGGTGGGTGGATGTAATAGTTTTTTAATTGATTGCTTGAATCACGTCCAATATTCTGTGTATAGAATGTCAGTTTCGTAGACGAAGTTGCGTAGAATTTTCATAGGATTCGGTGTATTTTACATTCACGGAACCAAACATTCGTATGGGAGGGGATAGAGGAGGTAGGGGAATCGTAAAATCTGTGATTCAATTTTATTTCCTTTCTCTTGTAAGGTGCTTGTACAAAATTTCTAGTTCGTAGCTTTTAATTTGTTGGTTATTAGTTGATTTAATGAAATTGGAAATTATACTTTTGAATGGGAGGTGGTGGAAGGACAAGCGCGATTTCAAAAATTTTAAAGTAATTTCATTTCAACTATTTTCGTAAGTTTTTGTTCAAAATTTCAAATTGATAGCTTTTAATAGTTAGGTGATAATTGATTTCTTAAAAATGGTCGAAAAAATCATTTTGTATGCGAAGGGGTAGAAGTTTTGAAGATATTCGGCCAGTTAATTTTTCAAACTTTTAGAGATATTTTTTAAATGCATTTCGCAAATTTTCAAGTTTCTACCTTAAAATTTCATTCAAGAATGTTCATTTTATATGTTTTTTCATTGCACATGAAACACCTTGTGCACGTTAGACCCCCACTTCGGTGCATAACAATTTCGGAACAAACTATTTTTTTTTCTAGTCTATCAAATAGATGTATCGACGTGCAAAATTTAAACTTTGTATCTTTTGCAAAAGCCCTAAAAAAATTACTCAAAATTTTCAACATTTTTGCTTCCTACCTCCCTCCCCTTACACCCCCAACTTACTTTTCGCCAAAATTAAATACTATATAGCTCTACAATCTGACAAATTTTTGATCTGATATCTGTACTCAATTTTGGGACATAATGATTTGTAATTTTGGAAAGTGCGCCATTTTTGAAATGCTCCCTATTTCCCCGCACTACTATTATATCCACATGTTATATTTTTTTCATATTTCGCTAGTAAAGCTTAGTATACGTTTCAAGTTTCAATTACATAGCTTAAGAGATAGTCGAGATATACATTTTTAAGTGTTTTTCCTTGAACCCCCCCTGACACTCCCCCTTACAATAATTAGCCTCTTTCTAAGCCGAATCTATATGCCACTTTAATGGTCCCAAAATATGAATTTTTTGTGATTAGTAATTTCGAAGATATAATCATTTGAGAAAAAAAAATCGGCCGACAATTTGTTTTTAGCCCCCCTTTTCAGATGCCAATGAATAAAAAAATTAAATTGTTTTTAAAGTTTGTCCCACAATCCTCTTCATACCTCTGCTGATTTTCAGCTTCCTATCTGAATTCGTGGTCGAGATATTAGCAAGTGAAGTTTTTGATTCTTTCCCTCCCCCCGCCTCTCCCTTCCGCTTGACACTCCGAAAATTGAGATAATGGAGCTCACTTACCCAATCAACAATCCACCCAAAACCGAACAATCTACTTTTAAAGGTCTCGGAGATATGAGTCCATATGTACGGCGTACGGCAGGACGGATTTTTTTTTTGCACTTTTAGGCTGGTTTAGTCATGAAACGCGAAAAAAAAATTTCAGGGTAGCAAATTTTTTTTTCTGTGTCGATCACAATACTTTATTATTAGAATAATAAAGTAAAAAATATCGTCTAATGTATTTTGTTTTCTTTTTCTAATGAAGGAAATCGACTTGGAGGTTTTGAGGAGCCTAGCAGTCGACGACATTCAAGAAAATGAATATTAATATTTTGAACTAACGAAATTTGTATTAAAAGATGTAATAACCATTACAATTGTTATGTTACAGTATAACTAAATGTAAGTGAATACAGGATAATAATAAGTACTGAAGTCACATTTCCACCCCTAAATATGTTACATCTTCTTGAAAATAAAGAAAGTGTATTGAATTCAAAACCTCCTTTTGAAGCTAAGGTGTAACATATGCAGTACATACATACATACATTCTGAAACGAAATAAATATTTTTTATTATTTCAATATACGCGTATTTTGTTTGTTTTTATCAATCCATTCTATAAAAACGAAACATTTCAAAAATTTCTTTTAATATTCAATGAAATTAATATGGACATTGCCTACTTGACAGTAGAAATGATTTATTTATTAGAATAGATAAAAATCAATATTTATAGCAAATCTAACTACACTAAGTTGTCAAATATTTACTATTACATAGATATTTTATTAAAAATTTTAAATGAATCAACTGAAGTTAGCAAAATTATCAATTTACAATAGGCGAAAGCAGAAAAACATGTATTCCACCTACAATAAATGGCAAAGTCATATACTACTATTTAGATATTTTACTCAGGAAGTAGATGAATTAGCTGATTTGAAATATATATGAATAAATCGACAACTTTGGATTAGATAATTTGACTAATGTATGTAGTAGGCTGAAAATCATGTTAGCAATTTAATTATTTGTACTCTATATGAAATCTGAGAGTCTTATAAGTGTGCTCTAAAGTTTGTAACGCTAAGAAATAAGGCTCGGAGAAAAAAATGAATGATACAGAAGTTCATATAATACTCAAAAATCTCAAAACCGGATGTCCGTCCGTCTGCCCCTCCGTCCGTGCGCTTTCCAGCTTTAGAACGCGTTGAGCTAGGTAGTTCAAATTTTTTACACGTGTTTTTTACATACAATTTTTCAAAATTTCTCTGTGTGTAGATGCAGAATTTTGGCTTTAACAAAATCAGGTGGACAGAATCAGGAGAGGAGCGAACCCCGAGCGGAAGCCACATTCTGTACGATGGTCCTGAGTGATGCCCAAAATATTGTGGCGGTCGTCCTTGCACCGAGAAACAGTCTCAACAGTTGGGAACCAATCGCGGATAGAATTATCGTCGTCAGACTCAGTACCAAAGTCAGAAACGTTATAATTCTACAGTGCTACGCAGCAACTAATGCCGCAACAACTGGTGACAAAGAGGAGTGTTATAGTCAAGTGAGTGCCACCTACGAGCGAGTTCCAAGAGGTGATATTATTATCATCTCAGGAGATTTGAAAGCCCAGGATGGCTTTGACAATACTGGACTAGAACACATCATGTGAAAGCATGGTGATCATTGGATTGACGCGTCACAACCATGAATTAAGCAACTCGAAAACGGAGAATTAATTGTGGAGTTTCCTAATATACTCGGCAAATGGTTATCGGAGGGACCCTTTTTTCCACATAAGAGTCACCATAAAAAATCTTGGGTTTCCCCTAATGGAACGAAATCGACCATTTTTAAGTCGCCGCTGGAGAAGATGTCTCCTCGATGTGCGAGAGAAGCGTGGAGCTGACATGGGAAGCAAACCATTTATTAGGTAAATCGAATGGTTTCAGTGCTTTTAGTGAAAACAATTAAATGAAAGTATAATATAGAACTCCCGATCCCCACATATACATAACTATATCCAATATGGCCGCCGTCGGTTCAGAAAAGCTTTAATACCACCGGAAACAAAGTTAGTGATAATATAAAGCCTTGTCTGACATCCTTTTGCACAGAAAAGCTCTCGGATAACTCTTCTTTATGTAAGACGCGACATCTAGCATCTTCGTAGGATTCTTGAATTGTGCTCTAAATAGTGATAATTAACTATGAAACAGAAAAATTTATTATTAATATCCAAATAATATCTATTCCATCTAAAGTTAAATCTTTTTTGTTGCTAAAAATTTTTTATGGAGAACTAAGGATATATTTTTGAGCTATTGTTGATTCATTTTTACATTATAAATTTGAAGACAAAATTGTGGCACGAAAAACGTAACTCTAGCGAGGGGGCGCTCTGAAAATTTCGCGTTGACACTGGCGCACATAGTCCTAAATGAGATACTGGCAGTTGAATTGTGTACTAGATTACACATTATTATTAGCACACGACTCTCGGATGAATTCTAATCTTCATTCACTGAGCATTAAATATAAACAGACACGCACATGAAATGAACTGAGACTGCTTCATAAGCTAGCGCAGATCAACTTCAGAAACAGTTCATCAGACCTAGTGATCGCGCTCAAATCACTCGTTAAATATCGTGTCAAAAGGCATAGGCCATCAGAATAGTGCCGAGAAAAGCACTTCATTTTGTTATCAAAGTGAATTTGAATTTAAAAAATTTAATTAAATATATGACGAGATCGCTGCTGACCCGAAGGGATTATCAAAGCCATACTGTGATGGTGATCTCGCGATATCGATCGTACACATCTGAAACCATTCACGTTAACCTTTTTTCGCTCGATGTTGAAAATCCATAAAAGAAAAATCTTTTATCTTAATTCTTTCTATTTGAAATGTGATATAGTTACTTAGTTTATTTTAAACGATCGTTAATTATTTTGTGATATCTCCAACACTATCGACTTAAAATCATCTTACTCATCAGACCTACATCTTTAACGAAGAGGACATTCAACTTGAAGAACGACAAGAAAAGATCGATACAAATTCGTCTATTTTTGTTTTTAGACTAAACATTTTATAAAATAGCATCTATTGAATCAACAAAAAAGACAGAGTCAACTTAAGACACGATCTTCAATGATTGCATTTATCGGCAAATAAACTGTACTCTAAATACGAACGATTTGTAAACAATCATCGGAAAAAAGTAAGCATCTTATAATAAGTAAAAGTATCTAATAATAACTTTTTCGCGACATATATGTTTATTTCTGCGAAACTAAATTTCTGTTTTTACATTAAGGAAATTTTCTTTCTTCCCTGTGACCTACATAGGTTTTAATTATGATAATTTTAACTTATTTACCGCATTTAAAAATAAAATTATATTTCTTGCTATTTGTAAATAAGTGTTAGAACTTTTGAAGCGTCTAAATTTTTCTTCACAATTGACTAAATTTTGTAAAAATTTTGGAAAATTTAATCAAAATAAGACGCATATTTTTTCCATCTAAAAATAATTATGGAATCCCAGATAAATTTAGAATGTTTTGTTTGTTTGCAATAATCTCGATCGTGATCTTCATCTCTGTACAAGTAAATACACATGGAATTGCAATATGGTTTTCAAAATTATAACTTTGTATTTGTGTATTTTTGGAATTTAATTAAGGAATATAAATATTGTGTTGGCTACTCAACTATCCAATTAATATATGATTCCAAACCTGAAGGTCATGGCCTAGGCCCGATTTGATCTTAAGCGAAATTAAAGAAGAAAGCGAAATTAAAGAAGAAAGCGATAAATATTTTTTTATTAGGTCAACATAAATTAGAGACGGTTCCATGTCCATTATTTACATTATTATTTCAACATTTTTAAAAATTTAGAACCATTTATCTAATGCTATGTTAATATGCGTATTACAGTTGCTGTATACGGAAGAGTTCTTTCGAATTTGGCCGTTAATCGAGCTGTCACTCGGCGATATTTAAAAAATCGACGAGATACAGCTCGTGCCGAAAAGATGATAAGAATTTGCAATTTCACAAAAAATTACTTGAAACGTAATTCTCGGGAGTTTAAATTTATACTTACGAGGGGAGGTCAAAAATTTCGCGGAATGACTGGAAGGGGGATAAAATTAAACAAGTTATTATTTTTCCTTTTCAATATATTCTCTTTTAAGCCTAATGCATTTATCACATCTCCCACAAAGTTTATTAATTCCTTCCAAAAACAACTGTTTTATCAAGGCCTTCAAAATAGGCTGAAATTGCCGACTTCACCTCTTCATCGTTGGTAAATTTTCTTCCCCGAAGTTCTTTCTGCAGTTTTGGGAACAAATAGTAATCGGAAAGGGGTAGATCTGGACTATAAGAGGAGTGGTTCAATATTCCGTAGCATTTCTGTAGGGCAACCATTGCAACGTGGCTCTTAAGAACAGGTTTGTTGTCATACAAAAGCAGCATACCTTGAGTCCTTTTTCCTCTTCTATTTTCTTTGATGGCATCCTTTACTTTTTGTTGCAGGTTAGTATAGTATCCCCCTGTGATATACTGAACTGAACCCCCTCCCAAAAAATAGTGGGCCTGATTTTTCCAGCGGATTGGGAGACCTTGAACTTCTTGGGGGTGAAGCACGTTTACCAGCCACTGCATTGACTCCTGATTTAGTTCAACCCAAGTTTTGTCTCCAGTAACAAAGCGGGTCAACATTTCATCCCTGTTCTCGCTCCAGAGATACACAAGTCGCGTGAATGCTCTGCTTTTTTTGAACCGCTGATAGTATTATCGGTACCCAGCTGGCGCTGAACTTAATCATGCCGAAATGATCGTGGACGATATTCAAAACAGTTGTATCTGATGCTCCAACCAGTTTTGCGATTTGTTTCTTCTTTAAACGAGCATCTTCGAGAACAAGTTTCTCCCCTTTTTCCGTTGCGTTTTTCCTTGCTTGATAAGGAACTTAATGACAGCACGAAACTAAATTTTATCCATAGTTAGCGTTTTCTTTACAATTGACTTGTTGATTATTGAGTATTAAGTGTTAGAATACCTTCAGGTAAAAATATTTCCCCCCTCCCTTGTCCATCCTCTTCATTCCATGAAATTTTCGACGTCCCCTCGTACTTGGCCGACAACTTATGCAAATAACAAGATCAATTGCAGAAAAAACGTTACAGGAGTACGATTGGGCATAAAGCCCAATCGTGCAATACTCTAGATGAAAGAGAAATTTTTGTATCTTAAGAAATTTTGTAGGGGAAGTGGTAGAGGGGGTGACGACATTGAACTAATTTTTTCACATGACGGTAATGTTGCTATCAAAATGTTTTATACAAAATTTAGGATTTAAAAATTTAATAGGTACTGAGAAAATTAGTGTATTGGATGTAGTGAAGTAGTGCAGTTTGTATGGGAGGTGATAGAAGGAGGGGCGAGTTTTTAATGACTTTTCAGAAATAACTATAAATATCATGCTTTTGACATGTCTTAAATTGCAGATCAGTAGTATTCATACTTTTCATGAAAATCTACTTTTTATAAAGTTGTGAAATTGTGTCATTTTGTATGGGAGGGGGTAGAAGGGGTAAAGCTAATCGCCTAATTTTTTTTTGGTTTTACTAATAATTCCAAATAAATATTTAGTGCACAATTTCAGCTCGGTCAATTTTATACGCACTGAGTAAATTGGCTTAGAGCATTTCATGAAAAAGTGCAGTTTGTATGGGAGGTGGTGGAAGGAAGAGGATGACTCAAATAACTTTTGTACAGTAGATTTATATCATCATAAAAGTAATATATTCCAAATTTCAGATCAATAGCATTCTGTTTATTGTGAAATTACGAAATTGTGTCATTTTGTATGGGAGGGGGTAGAAGGGGTACAGCTAATCGTCTCATTTTTTTTGGTCGTAATAATAATTTTAAATAAATGTGGGGCGAATTCACAGCTTTTTAAAATTCGCTTCGCACGTAAAAAGTGACAGGAGAGAAGAAGAAGAAGACGAGCAGATGGAAGACAAGCGTGAAGTAAATTAACCTAAAAAAGACGAACCGCGACTCGAAAACGATTGTGCATTATAAAGTATTAAAGCATTAAAAGTAATGAACTAATAAACTCGTGTTTCCGTAAAAACGAATCCCACAAATTGGGGGCTCAACCGGGATTCGGTTCGCGAGCGAAAAGTTTGTTTTCTCGAGTCGGTGACGAGTCGCGACGTGGCTGCCGTTTTCGTTTCGAGCACGTGCAAACGACGAGCGCCTTGCATTTTGGAGCGCGCATACAAGGACGGGAGTGAACACGGACGAAGAAATGGCAACGTTGACAGATGATGTGGGAGGCGACGCAGAAACAACCACAGTCGCAGATGAGCTGGGCGACTTAAAAACATTTCAGCTGCAAAGTCGATTGCATGAGCTGGGCCTGAAAACTTCGGGTACTAAAGACGAGATGCGGGCACGCTTGAAAGAAGCGATGTCATCAAAAGTCGAAGCTTACGATGGGCAGGAGCCGGACGCTGAACATAGCCCAAACGAAGACGATGTTAGCACTCACAGCGAATACGTGGCTACTAGAGCGTTTATACCACAGTTGTCGTTCAAAGATGTCGAAGAGTCTTTGGAAACGTTTAGCGGAGACGGCATAGAAAATGTCGAAAGGTGGCTCACGTCGTTTGAGGAGACCGCTGATCTTTGCCGATGGAATAATTTTCAAAAAGTTATTTACGCGAAAAAGCTGCTTCGTGGCTCCGCTCAGCTCTTCGTAAATTTTGAATCGCATTCTAAATGCTGGACGACGTTTAAAAGATCAGTATTATCTGAGTTCACTAACAAAACTACGAGCAAAGATGTTCATAGACGGCTAAGTCAGACGAAGAAAAAAAGTAACGAATCATACCAAGAGTATACGTACCGAATGTTGGAAATTGCCAGCCACGCGGACATTGAAATCGAGGCGAAAATCCAATATATCATTGATGGAATATCCGACGCCGAGTCGAATAAAGTTATTTTGTACGGTGCTTCGACGATCGTAGAGCTAAGGAAGAAGCTAAGTCAGTACCAGGCGATGAAAAGTAAGATGGCTGCAAAAGAACCAGTGACGAGTACAAAACCGCCGCCGAAACCAAGCAGCGGCCGGCAGAAGTGTTTCAACTGCGGAGAGTCTTCACACATAAGCCGAGATTGTCCGAATAAGTCGAGAGGGGCAAAGTGTTTTCGCTGCAACGAGTACGGACACATCGCGTCTGCCTGCAAAAGTCATTCATCGTTGGAGCCTAAAAGACGTGTCAACACTTTGCAGTCGACGGATAAGAAGGTGTACAAACTCGTTGTAATCAATGGCGTGGAAGTCGAAGCGATTATTGACTCAGGGAGCGACTTAAACCTAACGACCGCGACAATGTACGTCCGACTTGGAGCACCGAAGTTGGACACAACAACAGTTCCATTCCACGGAGTCGGAACTGCCGGATTCCGAACACTGGGCAGTTTTGAAGTGGCTGTCAGTCTTGACGAGCAACGCGTCAATCTTCAATTCCATGTTGTTGCAGACGAAATTCTGGAAAATGACGTTTTGTTGGGTGGTGGATTATCAGAAGTCGTTGAAATCCACCTTAAAAACCAAAAGGCCGTGTTTTCCAAGCTCCAGACTGACGAAGAAAATGACGTTAAGAGCGTACTAAACATCAGCGTAGCTGACGACGATTGACCACAGGGCGTAGAGGGCATCCAGGACGCAACGATCAAAAACGAAGTGAAGAAGCTCATTCAACAGTATTCACCGACTGATGATAAACATACCCACGTTGAAATGAAGATACGTTTGAAAGACGATATACCAGTACATCAAAGTCCCAGACGGCTATCAGCTGAACACCGCGGGATAGTCAACAAGACCGTGGAACAGCTGATGAAGGAAGGCATTGCGCGTCCCAGCATATCTGAATATACTAGCCCTATTGTGTTGACGAAAAAGAAAAATGGTAGTACAAGAATGTGCGTCGACTATCGTTTACTCAATCAAAAGATGGTTCGAGACCGATTCCCACTGCCGATCATAGACGATCTACTCGATGAACTGCAGAGTGCGAGGGTGTTCAGCGTATTGGATTTGGAAAATGGCTTCTATCACGTTCCGGTCGAAGAGGACAGCATCAAGTGCACGTCGTTTATAACGCCAGACGGGCAGTTCGAGTTCTTGCGGGTTCCTTTTGGCATCTGCAACGCACCAGCGGTCTTTCAAAGACACATAAGAGCCGTGTTCAGAGATCTTTTGGCTGACGGGACGATGTTGGCATACCTTGACGATATCATCATTCCTGCTAAAAATGAAACTGAAGGCTGCGCAAAGCTTGGACGAGTCATGGAGACAGCTAGTGAGTACAACGTTCGTTTTAATTGGAAGAAATGTAAATTGCTTGCACGAAAAGTTGAATACCTTGGAAATATTGTTGAAAACGGGACTGTGAAACCAAATCATGATAAGACGCTAGCTGTGGAACACTTCGGTCAGCCGAAATCAGCGAAAGACGTGCAAAGCTTTTTAGGCTTGGTAGGCTATTTTCGGAAGTTTATTAAGGACTTCGCTCAGATCGCTCGACCATTATCGGACCTATTGAAAGACAAAGTTCCTTTCGAATTTGGAGCTGCCCAGCTACGCACCTTTGACGAGTTAAAAGCCATTTTGACCAAGGCCCCAGTACTTAAACTCTTTCGTGTTGGAGTTGAGACCGAACTTCACACCGACGCTTCCATGTACGGGCTAGGAGCCATTCTTTTCCAACGAGATGACGAGGATGGAAGCTTGCATCCGATATACTACGCCAGTTGGAAAACGACGCCAGCGGAACAAAAGTATACGAGTTACGAACTGGAGATACTGGCAGTTGTCAAATCACTCAAGAAGTTCCGAGTTTATCTTTTGGGAAATCCGGTGAAGATTGTGACAGACTGTCAAGCCTTGGCTCTAACGATGGCAAAAAAGGAGACTTGCGTGCGAGTAGCACGATGGGCATTGTTAATTGACGAATACGAAAATACGTTTGAACACAAACCAGGTCGATCGATGAAACACGCCGACGCCCTAAGCCGTAGCCCAGTATCGGTCTATTTGACAAGACGAGACCAATGTGCTTTAACTGAACGAGTTCAGCGCGCGCAGAAAGACGATCCGGAGTTGGAGAGAATCCTCGTGGGACAGGGTACTGCGGACGATTTCGTGGTGCAACATGGTATTGTTTACAAAAAGGACGACGGAACCTTGCGGTTAGTCGTTCCTAAGGCAATGCAGTACGACGTAATCAGACGAGCTCATGAACGTGGTCACTTTGAGTTGAAAAAAGTTGAACACCTACTGAAATCTGACTTCTGGTTCCCACACATGCAAGCACGCATCAAGAAGTTCATTGAGAATTGCGTGACGTGTATCCTGGCAGAGAGGAAGAAGGGAAAAGGAGAAGGATGGCTTAATCCCATTGATAAAGGCGATCGTCCGTTGGACACATACCACATCGATCACTTAGGACCGATGCCCTCAACGAGGAAAAATTATAAACATATCTTTGCAGTTACTGACGGTTTCACGAAATTCCTATGGCTATACCCTACAAAGTCGACAACAGCTGAAGAAGTCATCACTAGACTTAAAAACCAAGCGAAGGTTTTCGGAAACCCCAGACGAATCATTTCGGATCGAGGTTCAGCGTTTACCTCAAACATTTTCAGCGATTACTGTGAGAAGGAAGATATCCATCATGTTTTATTGACGACTGGAGTTCCGCGAGGCAACGGACAAATCGAGCGAATGAATGGGATCATAGTCCCGGTTTTGACGAAACTGTCTATTGACAATCCTGGCGAGTGGTTTAAGCATGTCGAGAGGCTGCAGCAATACGTCAACTCTTCGTATAGTCGCAGCATAGGTACTACTCCGTTTGAACTCTTAACAGGAACGAAGATGCGTCTGACGAATGACTTGCCTTTGCGAGAAATCATCGAGGAAGAGTCTGTAAGTCGTTTTGTCGAGGAACGATCGAGTCTATGAGACGAAGCAATGAGACACATCCAGCGGATTCAGGACGAGAATCGGAAGACGTTTAATCGAAAGCGCAAGCCGGCGAGCACTTACGATATTGGAGACATCGTTGCTATCCGGAGGACGCAATTCGGAGGAGGCTTAAAGGTGCGCGAAAAGTTCCTAGGCCCCTATCGGGTCACATCTGTCAAACCAAATGATCGTTATGGTGTCGAAAGGATCGGATGTGGTGAAGGGCCAGGCGAAACAACAACTGCAGCCGATTACATGAAGAGGTATCCGAGTCATCAAGATTCGGGTGCAGAAGACGAGCTACAATGCGAGAGCGATATAGGCGATACGGACGGTAGCGCCGAGGACGGCGCTTAGAACAGGATGGCCGAGTTGTGGGGCGAATTCACAGCTTTTTAAAATTCGCTTCGCACGTAAAAAGTGACAGGAGAGAAGAAGAAGAAGACGAGCAGATGGAAGACAAGCGTGAAGTAAATTAACCTAAAAAAGACGAACCGCGACTCGAAAACGATTGTGCATTGTAAAGTATTAAAGCATTAAAAGTATTGAACTAATAAACTCGTGTTTCCGTAAAAACGAATCCCACATAAATATTTTGTACACAATTTCAGCTTGATAACTATTATACGCACTGAGTAAATTGGCTTAGAGCATTTCATGAAAAAGTGCAGTTTGTATGGGAGGTGGTGGAAGGAGGGGGAAGACACAAATTATTTTTATAGAGTAGATTGGAATCATCATAAAAGTATTACATTCCAAATTTCAGACAAATGTCATTTGTATTTTTCAAGGGAATCCGTTTATTGTCAGATTGCGAAATTGCGTCATTTTGTCTGGGAGGGGGTAGAAGGGGTGGAGCGATTTGGCTCGTTCACGAACTTGACCTTACTTTTTTGTTAAAAACGACGTATACAAAATTTTAACTTTCTAGCTCAACGCGTTCTCAAGCTAGAGAGGACACGGACGGACGGACGGACAGACAGACAGACGGACGGACGGACATCCGGTTTTGAGATTTTTGGGTGGTTGTATGAACTTCTGTATCAGTAATTTTTTTCTCCGAGCCTTATTTCTTGGCGTTACAAACTTTGTGGCAAACTTATAATACTCTCAGATTTCATCTAGAGTATAAACATGTTATTTTTATATGTAACACCGAACGTAGTATACAAAATGTTTCATGCTGAACGTAAAGTTAGTAGCTTTCATAATATTCAAGGAAATTGAACAATTTTTGTCTAAATTTATGGCATTTGTATGGGAGATGGCAGGGAAAGTGAGAAATTTTGGATGATTTTGAATCTGCTTATCAACGTCCTAATCACATTGCTTTATTATTCGTATGGTTGAAGTAGAAACACTTTTCTTGAATTTTCAATACAAAAATTTGTATAGGAGGTGGTAGAAGGAGTGAGGCGAAGCTCATACTTATTTTAGCATTTATTGAAATTACTAAGGTAAAAATTGTGGCAAAATTTTAAGTTTGTTCCTTTTCTAGTTTCAATGAAAATCGATTAAATGCATTTACCAAAAATGTACATTTGTATGGGAAGGTTAGAAGGAGCATTCGAATCAAAACCAAATATTTCGAAATCAATATTTGTGAGTACACTTTTCTCAAAATTTGAAGTTGATAGGTTTGATGGTTTTGGAGAAAAATAATTTTGTTAAAATTCCGAAATTTCGTGAAATTTGTATGGGAGGGGGTAGAAAGAGTAAAGTGAAGTTGATAGTTTTTCCAAATATAGTTGCAATTGCAATAAAATTAATTATGACAAAAATTGGTTCTTTTAGCTTTGCTAGTTTCAATGCAAACCGAATAAATGCATTTTTGAAAATTGTTCATTTGTATGGGAGGGGGTAGAAGGAGTGAGGGGATCAGATCAACATTTTTTGACTTTAATGACCACTGTTAAAATTCCGAAATTTCGTGAAATTTGTATGGGAGGGGGTAGAAAGAGTAAAGTGAAGTTGATAGTTTTTCCAAAATTAGTTGCAATTGCAATAAAATTAATTATGACAAAAATTGGTTCTTTTAGCTTTGCTAGTTTCAATGCAAACCGAATAAATGCATTTTTGAAAATTGTTCATTTGTATGGGAGGGGGTAGAAGGAGTGAGGGGATCAGATCAACATTTTTTGACTTTAATGACACTAACATCAATATATTGTGACCTAATTTTCAAGTCAATAGCTGAAATTATTTCTGAGAGAAATCAATTTCTTTAAATTTCATAAAAATTGTATGGGAGGTGGTAGGAGGAGTGGGGGGGATGTGGTGGGTGTGTTTCCGAACTTATAGTTACCTTTTTGCTAAAAATTGTATATAAGAAATTTTAGCACGATAGGTCAACGCTTTCGTGAGTTATGTTGTAGACAGTCGGACAGACAGACGGACACTCGGAATCGAAGTTTTTGAGCGACAACAAATATCTCTGTGCCCTTGAGGACTCTGTGCGAGCATTATTTTTTAGCATTACAAACGGTAAGGCAAGCACAATATACTCTCAGATTTCATCTAGAGTATAAAAATTTCGATTTGCTTTGTTCTGATACCTGGTGTCCAAACTCTAATTGGAGAGGGTCTTTTCCTACACAGTAATTCTCATAGCTATCTGCAAAAAGTATGGATCGACAGTTGTAGGTATATCTACCTTCAATGTTTTCATGCTTTTATTTTCAACAATTTGTACAAATGGAGGGCAATTGAAAAGGTTATTTTTTTATTCCTATTCTTCTTTTATACTGATAAATGTTTAAATCATGCCGATAACAATTCAATTCTTTGATAATGAAATATTAGCATGACAGTTTGTGTCCGATGTGCTGTGTTTTGACGATTAAAATCTCTGCATAGAATTCCGCTCGATCAAATAAGAAATATTTATTAGTTAAATAGATACATGCTCGTAGTCGCTTTCAGGGGCAGACTTGGTTCAAGGGAAAAAATGTTTTTTTTTTGTGAATATTTTGATTTTTGCAGCTATATTCTGAGATTAAGCAAACAAGAATTTTAAAATTCCAAGATCTTTCATAGATAAGGCTTCAAGATTAATGCAAAGCAAAAACTTTAAGCGGTTTTCTTTGAGTTTGAATATTAAAAACTAGGGTATTAATTTTTTTGTGTCGATCATAATACTTTATTTTAGAACTAGAGATCACCCGCGACTTTGTCCGCGTAAGAATCGCAATAATAACAATTTTTGAGAATATAGTTAGTAGTACATTATATCGGATAGATAATCTGCTTAGTTTGATGGCTCTTTGAACACAATGTTTCGTATTTTGTTGGAATCAGAACCATAAATTATTAAGAATGAGACCATGATACTCGCATTTGTATGGGACAGGCTCATGATCAAATCAAACCCGTGATTCGAAATCATATGTATACGTGTTGAAGAGAGTTAAGGACATGTGAATAGTTGTAGCTTGTGTTAATTAAAAAAAGCCCAAATAAAATGACATTAAGCTTAAATACATAACAGGACTTCGATTGTGCGTAAGGCCCAATTATATGATACTACCGATGAAATCGAAATTTTTGTAATCTTAAGAATTTTTGTGTGGGGATTGATACAAGGGATGACAGTACTAAATTAATTTATTTCACATCATGCTAGAGTAGCTATAAAAATATTTTGCACCAAAGTTAAGCTTGAAAAATTGAATAGGTAACTTGAGAAACCTAGTGCATTGGAATTAGTGAAATTGTGCAATTTGTATGGGAGGTGGTAGAGTTTCTGGTAGTTTTTCTAGAAACAACTATAATCACCATATAATTGATATCTTACAAATTTCAGATCAGGTCACATTGTAAGGGAGGAGGTAGAAGGAGTGGAGTTAATCGGTTAATTTTTCCCGATAATAGTAATAATGCTAAGTAGGGATTTAGTACAAAATTTTAGTTCGATCAAAGTTATACGTACTGAGAAAATTGATTTAGAATATTTCATGAAAAAGTGCAGTTTGTATGGGAGGTTGTAGAAGGAGTGGGGGGTTTTTGCTAATTTATCTAGAAACTACTATAATCATCATGCAATTGATATGTTTTAAATTTTAGATCAGTTAGATTCACACTTTTCAAGAAAATAGTTTTTGCAAAGTCGTGGAAGTGTGCCACATTGTATGGGAGGGGGTAGAAGGAGTGGAGTTAATCAGTTAATTTTTGCGCGATAATAATAATAATGCTAATTAAAGATTTAATACAAAACTTTAGCTCGTTAGCAGTTATACGTACTGAGAAAATTGGTTTAGAATATTTCATGAAAAAGTGAAGCTTGTATAGGAGGTGGTGGAAGGAGTGGAGAGTTTTTAGTTATTCTTTGAGGAGCAACTACAATTATCATTCAATTGGTATATTTTAAATTTCAGAACAGTTACATTCATTCTTTTCAAGAAAATCGAATTTTCGCAAAGTCGTGGATTTGTGTCAGATTGTATGGGATCCCTCCCAGAGAAATAGTAAAGCTAATTAGTTACTTTTTTCCTAATATTAATAACAATGCTAATTAAAAATTTAATACAAAATCTTAGCTTGATAAAAGTTATACGTACTGAGAAAATTGGAGTATAGTATTTCATGAAAAAGTTTAGTTTGTATGGGAGGTGGTGGAAGGAGTAAGGGCATTCAAATTATTTATATACTTGAAGATCGCATTTATAATGGAAATAATATATTTTAAATTTCAAATTAATAGCTTTTATAGTTTCCATGAAAATTTGATTACTATAAATTTTTGAAAATGAGTCACTTTGTATGGAAGGGGGTAGAAGGAGTGAGGGAAGTAAAATAAAACCTAAGGCAGATTACTTCCCGAGGTAGACCTAATATTCTGTGAAAGTTTCATTACAATCGGTTTGGCCGTTTTTGCGTGAAAACCGGAAAGACAGACAGACAGAAATTTTTTAAAAACGTTTGTTTCTGCTTAGTTATTGCTAAAATAAAGCAAAAAACTTATTTATAGCCATTTATAAACAAATAACAGACAGACACTACAATTATAATTAATAGATAATAAAGTGAATACTGACTGCACAGAGTCGCTAAGAGTACAGAAATATTTGTTGCCACTTAAAAGTCTTGAAACTGGATGTCCGTCCGTCCGTGCACTCTCTAGCTTGAGAACGCGTTGAGCTTGGACGCGCAAATTTTGTATTTTTTTTTTGGTGAAAAAGTAATGTTAAGTTTGTGAACGGGCCAAATCGCTCAACCCCTTCTACCCCCTCCCAAACAAAATAATACAATTTTACAACTTTACTATAAGTCTGTTTTATTGGGAGATATAAATGCTCCTGATCTGAAACTACAAAATTAACATATTCATGATAAATATATGGAAATCTACCCACTTCTTGTACCCCCCCCCCTCTCACCCTCATGCAAATTGCACAATTTCACGAAATACAATACACCATTTGTTTTAGTACCTATCTATACATATAAATATAATTGCAGTGTCTGTCTGTTATTTGTTTAGAAATGGCTATAAGTTAGTTTTTTGCTTTATTTTAGCAAAAACTAAGATATTGGTGCTCTAATTAAACATAAAATACTTTTATAAATGGGTTATTGATATGGCAGGAAAATTACCCGCAATCGAAGTTCTGTTATGTTTTTGACTTATTTTATAGATAGTTAATTCCTTTTCTATTTGAACTACGGCCGTTAGGATCGGATGAAAGTAATTTTGTTAAAGTAAGAATTTTTAGGTAAAAACCGATTTGCTCTGGAGAAAAACTGAGATTGTTAGAGGGTGTCCCATTAAGACTGCCTATTTTGAAATTTAAAAAACTCTGCATTTATTTGAAAAGCTCTGATGTTTTTATTTTAATAAATAAAGTAAAGTTCAAAACCGGATGTTTGTCCGTCCACACTCTAGCTTGAGAACGCTAAAAGGCTCAACTTTTGTACACCTTGTAGTCGAAAAAGTATAGGTAAGTTTGTGAATGAGCCAAATTTCTACACTCCTGATAATCCGTCAGAGAGTGTTGCAGAAAAATACTTAACAATTAATATCTCGACTATCTTTCACGTTATGTAGTTGAAATTTGGAATAAATATTATATATATATATATATACCAGCGAAATATGAGAAAAATATCGGAAGTACAAATTAAAATTCGTCGTTTCTCAATAGATGGGACCGCAGTAAATGCTGATCAAAACTGGCGGATCCGAAACGTCATATGGTAGTCCTAGGCATCTGTCAACAACTCCTCATCATTCGATTTGCTTAGTGTCATTGGCGTCACATACATTTTTGTGCGCGAATATGTTGCAAAAAGTTTTGGTTTTTGCCTTCGATTTAAAAAAATCTGCGGATGAGGTGCCTCGAATGATTAATGAAACTTATGGTGAGGGTGCATTAGTGAGAGAACGTATCGTGTGGTTTCAACCAGTGGCGTAGCGTGATATAATAGCTAGGGGAAACAATTACTTTTTGAAAATATTAGTTTGCTACATTTCATGCAATTAAGTAATATGTCTAATATACAATATTACCAAAACATTTGAAATGTTAAAAGCACGTAGGAACTTGAGAGATATACTGTTATATTTTCATTAATTTCATTTTTAATCAATTGTTTGTATATAATTTTAATCAAAATTGCTAGACTTTTTAGAAGCAATAAGCAAAAAACAAATACAACAACGTTAAAAAAGGTATGCTTGATGGTTAAGCTAAAAACAAATCATGAGTTATTAGTACACATTCACCCTAATACACCATAGCAGCCGAAAGCGTTTGAATTCTAAAGCTTACGGACATTACAATCCTCTGCCAACACATGGTCCTATATTGACTGTGGTGGTAACGGGTCAAAATTTGAAGAAATCTTATAGAAAAATTTTTCTTTGAAAGGCCCATCAACCTTTATCAAAAGTAAACTTTAAAAATATTAAAAAGTTTACATAGGCTTCTTTTGAACTTATATTTTACTTATTTACATAATAAAAAAGATAAGGCCGCTCAAAAAGATGTCGCTCGATCTGTAAAACTTTAATCCGATTTGTTTCCCCCTCAAAGTACGACAAATATAGGCAATATTGCCAGATTTACTCTTTCAAATTTTTCCTCCTGATCATTTTCCGATCAGTAAGAAATACTTAGAACGAAGGAAAGCTCGCGACGCATCTCCCCTTCCTATAGAAGTCGAATTTGATCGAGTCGAGCGTGAACATTTTGCAATGCACTGACCGGCAGTCCGGTGTATACATTATTTTGCTGCACGAGAGCGCTCGACCACATATTGCTCACGTTGTGAAAACCTACCTGGAAAGACTAAAATGGGACGTCCAATTCCATCCGCCGTATTCTCCAGACATCGCCCTTTCCGACTACCACCTATGCCGATCGATGGCGCATGGCCTGGCTGCGCAGCACTTCCATTCTTACGAACAAGCCATGAATTAGGTCGATTCGTGGATCGGCTCAGAAGAAGAGCAGTTTTTTCGACGTGGAATCCCTATAGTGCCCGAAAGATGAGAAAAAGCTTGGCTTTTTGGAAAAGCTGGCGATGGACATATCTTTGAATCTATATAAATATAATTGTAGTGTCTGCCTGTTATTTGTTTAGAAAAGGCTATAAGTTAGTTTTTTGCTTTATTTTAGCAATAACTAAGGGGAAACATGCGTTTTTAAAATTCTTCTCTGTCTGTCTGTCTGTCTGTCTGTCCGATTGTATCGAAACTTTCGCAGTTTATTAGGCATGCTCCAGAATGTAATCTGCTTTTGGTTTTATGTCACTCCCCTCACGCCTTCTACCCCCTCCCATACAAAGTGACACATTATCAAAAATATGTAATATTTGATTTTTTCCGAAACTATAAGAGCTATTAATTTGAAGCTTAAAATATATTAACTCTATTACAAATTCCATCTTTAAGTTTACAAATTATTTTAATCCCCCTACTCCTTCCACCACCTCCCATACAAACTATGCTTTTTCATTAAATACTATACACCAAATTTTCTCAGTACGTATAACTTTCATCAAGCTAAAATTGTATACCAAATCCTTAATTGGCATTATTATATATATCGGGAAAAAATTAATCGATTAGCTCCACTCCTTCTACCCCCTCCCGTACAATGTGACACGATTCCACGACTTTTCAAAAATTCGATTTTCTTGGAAAGTGTGAATGTTACTGATCTGAAATTGAAAATACATCAACTGCATGATGATTGTAGTTTCTCAAAAATCTACTAAGGATCCCTCACTCCTTCTACCACCTCCCATACAAACTGCACTTTTTCATGAAACACTCTACATTAATTTTCTCAATACATATAACTTTCATCGGGCTAAAATTTTGTATCAAATCCTTAATAAGCGTTATTATTAGTATCGGGCAAAATTAACCGATTAGCTTCACTCCTTCCACCCCCTCCCATACAATGTGACACAATTTCACAACTTTTCAAAAATTCGATTTTCTTCAAAAGTGTGAACGTTACTGATGCAATATTTAAAATATATCACTTTCATTATGATTATAGTTGTTTGTCGAAAAATCACCAAACCCCCTCCCCCCCCCCTTCTTCTACCACCTTCCATACAAATTGCACAATTCCATTAAATCCAATGCACTACATTTCTCAGTACCTATTCAATTTTTCAAGCTTAAATTTAGTACAAAACACTTTATAGCTACTCTTGCATGATGTGAAATAAATTAGTAGTCACCTTTTCTACCACTCCCCATACAAAATTTCTTATCGCAAAAATTTCGATTTCATATATAGCATCGTATGATTGAGCTTTACGCACAATCGTAGTCCTTTTATAGTTTTAAGCTTAACATTATTTTATTTAGTATTTTTTTATAATTAACACGAGCTACAACTATTCACATGTCCTTAACGCTCTTCCATACTTATATGATCTCAAATCACGGGATTGATTTGATTACAAGCATGTCCCATACATATGCGAGTATCGTGGTTTCAATTTTAATAATTTATGGTTCTGATTCTAACAAAATACAAACCATTGTGTTTAAAGAGTCTTTAAGCTAAACAGATTATATATCTCACATAATGTACATATTACTAACCACATTTTCAAAAATTGCTTATTTTGCGATTCTTCCGCGGACAAAGTCGCGGACGATCGCTAGTAATAAATATTTAACCATTTTTGCACAATAAAGCCTCGAATTTTGAAAAAAAATGGGGCGTTTTTCTATTTGTACTCGCACTATAACATATGGACAAAACAGAGCGGATGGAAATAGAGGGCATTTCAAAAACGAAGTACTTTTCAAAATTTCAAACCGATAACTAAAAATTGAATACAGATATTAAGTTCAAATTTCGCCAGATTTTAAACCGATATGACTAATAATTTTGATAAGAAATTTTGAGTTGGGGATGAAAAAGGACGGAGCTTATAAAAAGGTTAGAAGAGATGGAGCGATTTAACCCGTTCGAAAGTTTGACCTTATTTACACAAAAATGAGCTTAACGCGTTCAGGAGCTACGAACGCATTATTTGACGAACATCCACTTTTAGTATTTTTGCGTGATAATCTGAACTTCTGTTTCATTCATTTTTCGCTTCAAGTGCTATTTATTGGTGTTACAAACTTTGTTTCCAGTATTTGTGTTGAGTATGATTCCATTTACAGTCTAAAAACGAAATACGCGCCAACCCCATTTCGATTTACATAAACATAAATATCAAAAATTAACCTATTATTTCAATTTTGGCAAAATTCTTTGAAACATACTTGCCCCAAATTTTCGATAGGACTTTGATGGGTAAGATAAAGAATACAAGTGCACCATCATATCCGGAGCAAACAAGATGAGCCGTAGTCTCGCTTAAGATAATTAAAAATTTTACTCTAATATTTATGCGGTTGTGATAAGCTGCATGCGATTAAAATTTAATTTATTGTGATATTATAAATTTTGAAGATGACATCGTAGTCACGCTAGCTATTATCATTTTGTCTATGAATTACTTCTAAGTATGCTATGCGTAATAATATGGTAGCTATACATCTACTGTGTATACAAAAATTAATCGGTCATCTGTCTAATAAATCTGTTTTCACTGAAGAAAATTTATTATCCTGGAACAAGGGAACTTAGTAAATAAACAATATTTAGTCATGATTGCTGATGTGGTGCATCATTAACAAACATTATTTCCATTCAGTATTGCTGGTGAAGTGTATTAATAAGAATTAAGAACAAAAAAAAATTTCATTATAGTCTGTATGTATAGCTGGGCTGGTAAAAAATGAAATCTACATTAAAAATTATGATTATATAGAGTCTTCAACTTTGCCTCCACCATTTTTTTTTTTTTTCAAAATTTGAGGCTTTATTCTTGAAAAATGATTACATATTTATGACTTAAAGAACTATCCGTAGCTAGCCACTACTTTCTCCCATTTTTCTGGCAATTAACGGATACCATATTGAAAAAGCGATGCGTCTATTAAGACGATCCACGAAGCGGGTTTTTGGACTTTTTCATGCGTATCCAGGCCATGCGTCATCGATTGGAATAGGTAGTAGTCAGAAGGGGCGATGTCTGTAGAATACAGCGGGTGGGGTAGAATGTCCCATTTCAGTGTTTCCTGGTATATTTTCACAACATAAGCAACATGTGGCCGAGCGTTGTCGCGCAGCACTTTGTCGTGTCTCTCTTGTTACTGTGTCCGTTTCTCTTTCAATGCTTGGCTGAAACGCATCATTGTAGTCGATAGTGATATCTCGTGATGGTTTCACTCGATTTCAACAGCTTATGATACCACAAAAATGTTCTCTCTTCCACCACGCCATGCCGGTCCTCGACGTCAAAATCAACGCTCTTGAAACATAGAAACCAATCAAGACATGTTCTTTCACTAAGATCAGCCTTACCGTAAGCTCTTGAGAGCATTCGATGAGCCTCAGCCGCAGTGGATGCAGAAAATCAAAACTTCCCGCAAATGACGAGAATTCGGCTCGAAAACTGACATCTTCGATAGAGAATAAATTTATAATGCAAACACAAATTCACTTATGTGATGTTGTCGTTATGTTGATGGATGTCCAAGCTACTGTGTGAAATTTTTACTACCTATTTTGACCAGTACTTAAGGCTCTGCAGCCATCTATCGGAAAACGGTGAAAACAAAGTTGCAAACCCTATACCAAACTAAGTATGACTCTTCTAAATATGCATTTATTTGTTACAACAATATTGGCCAAATATTAGATTTTTTTAAAAATATTTTTATTACTTTATTATGTTAATAATCACCTTATCGCAATACCTGATTTACAACGAAAGGTAGACCTTACGTAGCCAAGTAAGCGGCATTTATTACGAAAACGATAGGCGTCAATTTTATACAGGGTGTTTGGTACTCCGTGCATAACCTTGTAAGGGGTTATTCCTGGATATATTTTGAGCAAAAAATTGTTCTACGGAGATGGTCAATTTTCAATATCCACGGAGATACAGGGTGATCAAGAAAAGTCCTTCGGACCTGTACCCTCACTCACTCAAAACGTTATATCTTGAAAACTAATAATCACAATTCAAAGTGTTATAGCTTGTTTTTTAGGGAATCAAATTACCTTTCATTTGCTGTAATAGTCTGCATTGTTACTGTATCCAATTCTGAAATATTTGCTTTAGAACACAAATTTTTGACACTTTGACCCTCAAAATTCTAGGATCAATGTAGTTTTTCTCTAAAAAACCCATTATAAAAATGTCATTTTAATGTTGTTTTCTTATGTGTCATATTATTGCCTACAAAAGATGCATACACTTGCATTGCATAAGTTTTATAGTTTAGAAGAAATTATCATTCCAATAATGTAGCACTTTTGTCAAAAAAGCAAGAATGGGTTGATCAACACTCTCCGCTTGACCTAAAAGAACTTAAGAATGGTTTTTATGGTTTATTTCAATTTTCCTTAATTACAATAAATGTTTAAAATGGCTCCCTTCATTTTGAATGCACGCTAAAGCTCGTTTTGCCAGTGTTCTCTTTGTGTTCATACACCTCAACTGCTGCCTTACTTCTGTTGCTGCCGCATCGATTCTGGTGTTTAGATCCTGCAACGTTACTTTTTCCGTTGCGTAGACAAGGTCCTTCATCCGTCCCCATACAAAGAAATCCATAATAGTTAAATCAGGAGATCTTGCAGGCCAGTGTATCGGTCCATTTCTACCGATCCAGCGATTGCTATAATTGGAATTTAACCAATCTCTGATTTGTCGGCCGTAATGAGCTGGAGCACCATCGTGTTGGTAAAACATGGAAGCCAATCGTTGCAGTGGCACATCATCCAATAACTCTTGTAGATCATTTGTCAAAAACTGCAAGTAATTGGAACTATTTAGGGTAGGCGGAAGCCTAATAGGACCAATAAAATCGTTGCCAATCACACCTGCCCATAAATTGACACTGAATCTGTGCTGAAATGATGCCTCTCTTCTTGTGTGTGGATTGCTCTCAGCCCACGTGTGTAAGTTGTGGAAGTTTGTGATACCGTCCCTGGTGAATTGGGACTTATCAGTCCAAAGAATGTTGTTCATAAAATTCTCGTCACTTAGTTGTCGTTCAAGGAGCCAATTGCAAAACTCCATCCTTTTGGGCAAATCAATGGGTACCAGCTCCTGCACTGGTGTGTGGTGGTAGGAATGCAACCGCTCTGCTTTGAGGACACTCCAAACTTTCCACGTAGAGACGTTTAACTGCAATGCCAAGCGTCGGACAGCGTCGTTGTGTTGAAACTCATTTTAATTTAATTCATTTCCTCGATAATTTAAATACTACTTAAAGGACATTCATCGATAATTTAAATAGTAATTAAAGGACACAAAGAATTTTTCAGTTTAACAACATTTCAGGTAGTTTTTTTAGAACGAGGGTTGGTTTATGGCATATTTTATTTTTAAGCCATATGTATTTTTGCTTATTACCTGGAAAACGGGAAAACCTAAGTCATAAGTATGTAGGCATCTTTTGTAGGCAATAATATGGCACATAAAACAACAACATTAAAATGACATTTTTATAATGCGTTTTTTTGAGAAAAACTACATTGATCACAGAATTTTGAGGGTCAAAGTATCAAAAATTTGTGGTCTGAAGCAAATACCTCAGGATTGGGTACAGGTACAATACGGACTATTACACCAAATGAAAGGTAATTTGATTCCCTAAAAAACAAGCTATAACAATTTGAAATGCGATTATTAGTTTTCAAGATATATCGTTTTGAGTGAGTGAGGGTACAGGTCCGAAACACTTTTCTTGGTCACCCTGTATCTTCGCGGATATTGAAAATGGACCATGTCCGTAGAACAATTTTTTGCTCAAAATATATCCAGGAATAACCTCTTACAAGGTTATGCACGGAGTACCAAACACCCTGTATACATATGTACAGTGAGCGTAAAAAAATAAAGTGTACACTTCATTCCTATATGCATTCGACTTAAATTTTGACCACCATGCTGAACTTCATCAAGTATTTGATGATTATTTAAGTTCTCATTGAGGTCTCTTTTATATAACTAATCGACACTTGCAGTAAGTTTACAACAACAAAAATATGTAGGAAAAACAAAAAATAGTCCCTTTTTCTAGCGTCAAAATAAAGTGTACACATATGAGAGGGGAAAAATTCCCGTTATCTTTTGTATTTTGTAGCTGTGGTGATCTCTCGTCTTATTAGTTATTCCCTGCGCGTCATTCGTGCTGATTAGAGTGTAAGAAGTATAAAACAGTTATTTTACATTTAGTTTGATAAAAATGGGCAGGCAAACTTCTTTGGAAACGCGAGAACTTGTCATATAATTAAGAATCGAAGGGAAATCGTTGCGAGAAACATCTTCAATTATTGATAGAAGCCATAACACCGTCAAAAAAATTATTGATAAGCTCGAGATCTACGGTAAGTTAGAATATCGGACAGACGCTGGTAGACCAAAGCAGCTCAGTGAAATGGAAACACGCCAGTTTATAAGAACCATCAGACAGGATCCAAAAACTAGCGCCGTGAAAGTAGCGGAAGCACAATCAGACGGGCATTGCATAATAATGGACTATTTGGAAGGGTTCCGAGAAAGAAGCCATTCATATCCAAACCTAACCAACAGCGGCGCCTTGATTTTGCCAAAAAGTACGGAAATCATCATAATTCATGGAATTCATTGGAAAACCGTTTTTTTTGATGAAAGTAAATTCGAAGTTTTTGGGAAGAAAGCGCCGACTAGGATATGGAGAGGAAATAATCAGGAGTTCGAAGATAAAAACACTGTAGCGACAGTGAAACACAGTGGTGGTTCGGTGATGGTGTGGGCGTATATGGCGGCAAGTGGAGTTGGCAGATTGGTATTCATTGATAATACAATGAATAAAATAGGATACCTAAACATATTGAAAGATAATTTGGGTCCTAGTGTGGAAAAATTGGGGTTGGATCGTACGTGGATATTTCAACAAGACAGCGATCCCAAACATACGGCCAAAATAGTTAAGGAATATGAATTGAATTGAATCACCCTCCACAATCACCGGACCCTAATCCCATTGAACATTTATGGGAACATCTGGACCGACCAATACGAAAGAGAAACATAACTAGCATAGACACCCTAAAAAATGGTTTACTGGACGAATGGCAAAATATTTCACCGGAAGTGACATCAAAATTAGTCGAATCAATGCCAAGAAGACTAGAGGCTGTTCTGAAGGCAAAAGGAAAGCAAACTAAATACTGAAGGCTGGATTTTGAGTATTATTTTTAATTTTTATTACAACTGTACACTTTATTTTGATGCTAAAAAAAGGGACTATCTTTTGTTTTTCCTACATATTTTTTGTTGTTGTAAACTTACTGCAAGTGCCGATTAGCTATATAAAAGAGACCTCAATGAGAACTTAAATAAGCATCAAATACTTGATGAAGTTCAACATGGTGGTCAAAATTTAAGTAGAATGCATATAGGAATGAAGTGTACACTTTATTTTGACGCTCACTGTATGTCAGCGCGATTTTCTGATTTATTTTAGTTTAGTTTTAAATTAAAATCATTGTTCACAATATGAGCAACACTATATTTAATATTAAGAAACACCTCTATACCTATAAATTATATACAATAAACCATATTAATTCGTTTCAGTTTTTCTGAACACTAACCTGTCAGTTTTAAATTAATAAAAACAAAAATGTTTGGTAACGTGGCCGCGAAAGTTTGAAATGTACCTACTTTTTACGTCATTGGTAATCATTCGGGATAAAATTCGAGTAATGGTTAAGGGAATTGATGCTCTGTTTCTGTTCATAATTCTCAGTTACCACTCAATCAATTCACGACTATTGGATTTTGCACACGTATTCTTTAGTGTATTTAAATGCTTAGGACATGAGCAAATTAAAAATTTGAATAACAAACTCTCTTGTTAAAAAAAAAAATATTGTGTAAAATTTTTAACATTCTTCTTAGGTTAGCTTTGTGGAGGGGTTCGACACCAATGTACGTAGGCTACCACTACAATGGGCCCATGTAGACCTCCATATGAACCTACATACCATTCAGATAGCCCGCTCTACCGGTGAAACTAATGAGCTTCATCGGTTCAAAGTACCGGAAACCATTCAGCTCGGTGAAGAAGTACTTTCCGAGAATTGGTCGTCAAAATATTCGTAGGCATGAGCAATGGCAGAAGAAGTGCTCTATAGTGTAATCCTTCTCACCGCAGCCTCTGCAAATATCATCGGTTAAAAGGCGAAGTCTTCGAGCGTATTTTCTAAGAAGACAGTGGCCCGTGACTATATCCAGTAGTGTCCGTAGGGAGTTTCTGTCGAGTATCAATATTTTTATTGATTTCCCTCTATCAAACCCACCCCATAGCATCATCGTGGTGTTACACAACTCGCTTTGTAAGCATTTGTGATTGGATATAGTTCAGTTCGGTACTTTCCCACCATACCAATGCACCGCATGTAACGATTGGCAGTGTGATACTGATATACATCCTTCTTATCATATTTGGGTTCAGCCCCCATTTTTTGCTAAAATTTTTTTTACATATCAAAAAAGCATTATTTGCCTTCTTAATTCTTTCTTCAACATTCAGACGCCATCTGAGTTTGCTGTCCAAGATGATTCCCAGATAAGTTAGCCTATCTGAAAGGCTTAGAGCAACTCCCCGATGGATGACAAATTGAAACTTTCTATACATTGTCTTCTAGTGAAGAGTATTAGTATAGTCTTAGCAGGGTTGATTCTTAATCCACAGGAATTAGCACACAATGCACTTTGCATCAGATCATCTAAAGATGTAGGGTATTTCTCACTAATTTAGATGACTAAGTCATCAGCATAGACGACAGTGCAATAAGTAGCACCGTTTAGCTGCGAGAGGATACCATCCTTGGCTGCCAGCATTACACAACAGTATTTCTGTGTAGTTAGCAAAAGGAGCAATTTTGTAGTGTGAGCGTTTTGCGGCATCTGCAGTATAAATGTTATAAAGTGTTTTGCTGAAGCATGAACCTTGCGGAACACCTAGCGGAAATCGATCTAGGTCTGGAGTATTTCACTTTTAATTAAACGTTGAAAACTCTGTTTGCTAGGAAGGAGATTATGATATAGATTGTGAAGATTCCTAACCTCCAATGTCAATTTATGTGATTTTTTTCTTTCTGTACAGTTGCTCAATCTTTTATATCGTTATTTTCAGTAAAACATAATTGGACTACGATTGGGCGTAAAGCCCAGTAGTGCTATACTCTAGAAAGAGACATTTTATGATTTTAACAATTTTGTAGGTGAAGTGGAAGAGGGGCTGATGACATTGAACTAATTTTTTCACATAACACTAGAGTTGCTATTAAAATATTTGATAAAACAATTCAATAGGTACTGAGAAAATTAGTGTATTGAATTTAGTGAAATTGTGCAGTTTTTATGGGAGGTGTTAGATGGAAGGACGAGATCTTAATGACTTTTTTCAGACATAACTATAAGCAGCGTGGTTTTGACATGTTCTGAATTGCAGATGAGTAGCATTTATACTTTTCAGGAAAATCAGCTTTTTGTAAAGTTGTGAAAATGTGTCAGATTATATGGGAGGGGTAGGTGGAGTGAAGCTAATCGTCTAAATTTTTTTTTCGATCTTACTAATAATTTTAAATAAATATTTAGTGTACAATTAGAGCTCGATAAATTTTATACGTGCTTGGTAAATTTGTTTAGAGTATTTCATGAAAAAGTGCAGATTGTATGGGAGGTGGTGGAAGGAAGGGGAGGACTTAAATAATTTTTATACAAAAGATTGAAATCATTGTAAAAGCTTTTATACTTTTCGAGCAAATCCGTTTATTGTCAAATTGCGAGATTCTATCATTTTGTATGGGAGGAGATAGAAAGGGTGGAGCGATTTGGCCCGTTCACGAACTTGACCTTAGTTTTTTGTCAAAAATGATGTGCACAAAACTTGAACTTTCTAGCTAAACGCGTTTTCAAGCTAGAGAGTACACGGACGGACGGACAAACATCCGGTTTTGAGATTTTGAACTTCTGTATCATTAATTTTTTTCTCCGAGCCTTGGCGTTACAAACTTTGTAGCAAACTTATAATACTCTCAGATTTCATCTTGAGTATAAAAACCGCTAGATGGCAGCAAAATCAAAATCCTCTATGTCAATATTGTGTTTTACAACTTTTACAATCAAAACATACCATTTTTAACATTGGAGGTTGGATACCCCTCACCATCGATATGACTTTAAGAAATATTAACAAATTTTTAAGTTGAGGCCTTCATGCCAAACTGAGCCGAATGCTTTTTGGATTTCAAGTATTACCATGCGAACTGATTTTTTAGAACTTATTTGACTTTGCATAAACGATTTAACTCTAAGAAGCGAATGAGTAGCTGAAATTTTTGGGAATAGTGTTGCTGTATTCGATTGTATCAGTCAGGCGTCTTAAAGGTGCTTTCCTAAAACTTTTGCTTCGAATACGGAGTAAGCTAATGAGGCGATAGCTCCCGAATTCGGAGATATTTATTCCTGGCCTCTGTATAGGAATAACTGTTGATATTTTTCAGACTACGAAAAGTGGCCAATGCTAAGACAAGAGTTATAATTTTTTTATAAATTTAAATAAACTATTGCATTTATTGGAATGTATGTCATCATGAAAAATTATCGGTAAAAAGCACAACCTTAGCTTCGTATTGGAAGATGATTTAATTTCTGTTTTTTATAGGTGGCATATTACTTCTACTTGGAGCAAAGGGTTTTCACTCCGCAGTACTTCTAAAGACATAAAACATCTCGTTTTCGATGTCAAGGCTTCATACATATAATAATTCAATTTCTACATCCCACATTACCAGTGCGGGGCTTCTGTACGAAAGATTTATCTCACAAGCTCAAGTTTTTTTTAAAAAAAAAAGATCCACATAGCAACAGGCAATACATTGTTAAATAATTACTAGCACTCACCAATTTTTGTTTTTATTTGAAACATGTACTCAAATTCTAGCAATAATATTATTTTCTTTGAATAAAATGAAATTGAGAAGATAATAAAATAAAAAGAAAGCTTGAATAAAATGTTGAAATCAAAATCTAGAAGACCAAGAGTAGATACATAACAATGTTACTATCTTAGAGAGCGATTCTAATAAATCACATTGATAAATTTTCCAGTTGTCATGATTTTTTTTCCGAGGAAATAGACAAAACATGTGTTTTCGATTTACTTAGCCAAGAGTAAATAAAATAAACTTCATTGTTCTTAAGCTTCACAATAATATTTCTTCAAGAATGTTAAGCACTCTTCACGTATTCTGATATTGTTATTAAATCAAATATACCTAAATCACTTGCAAAATATTTTAGTCCTTGTTAAGTCAAAAATACTGATTTGTTAACATTCAACGATGACGTAAATGTTACGATTGTAATCAACCCCCAAGCAGTTACTAATCTAGATTTAAACAATTTTATGATTAAGTAGCCACTTAACATTATGAATAAAATATTTTTATATGTTTACGCGACGACACACACTCATAGAAACTTTAAAGTGGAACATTTTTGGCAGCATGCGCTAAATATGAGCGCTAAAAAAATTTCAATTAGCATATGCATTAGTCTATTGACTAAAGCAGTATTTACGTAAACTAATACGTCGTTCTTATTATTTATATCTATTTAGTGGGGAAAAAATTATTCGTAATTACTTTTGAAGATGTGCATTTAACAATTTAATGTTAACATTCAATACAAATAATTGCCTTGCAATTAATTTACATACTTACTTACTCACGATGGCGCTACAGCCCAAATCGGACTTTGGCCTACTGAATACTTTGCCTCCATATATCTCGGTTTAGTGACCGCGTCCTCCAGTTAGAAAATCTTAGCAGTAATTTGCTGTCTGCGTCAATCGAATCCTCCCAGCGCTTCCGTGGCTTTCCGACCGGTATTTGTCCGTTGACTTTCCCTTTTAGTGTGCGTTTGGGAATTCTTCCGTCATCCATACGCTCCACATGACCAGCCCATTGTTACTTCTTAAATTTTATGAGGGTTGACACTTCTGGATTGTCGACGACGGCATACAATTCCCTATTGTATCGTATATTCTCCAAATCAAGTCTTGCCTCATAGGTCCGAAGATTCTTTTGAGGACCTTTCTTTCAAAGGCGTTAAGTACTTTTTCGGACGCCTGAGTTAAAGTCCACGTTTCGCTGCCATAGCATAGCAGAGATCTTGCGATCGTTTCATATAGCTTAAATTTTGTTTTCCTGTGCACGTTCTTGTTTTTGATTATTGGAAGTACCGAATAATAAGTCTTGTTTGCCATCATCATCCTTCTTTTGATTTCGATGGGTTTGCTTCCATCCATTGATAGGTTCGCCCCTAGGTATATGAAGTTGTCTACGTTTTCTAGGTTATAATCTCCTACTGTAATATTTTGTCTGATTGGCGTCTTTTTCCTAGATTGCGTCATAATTTTTGTTTTATTTTTATTAATACGTAGTCCAACTTCCCTTGCTACCGAGTCAAGGTTTACAAATACCTCCTTAGCACTCTCCAGAGATTTTGCAAGGATATCTACATATATCGTCGGCAAATGCTACGAGTTGTGTGGATATGAAGCATAGTGTTCTCTTGATGTCAACGGGAAGTTTCCGAACAACATTGGTGCGAGGCCGTCACCTGTCGATACTGTCGTATGCTTGTTTGAAGTCAACAAATATCTGGTACACATCAATATTATATTCCCAGCACTTTTCCAGCACATGTTTAACTGAGAATATCTGGTCCGTGGTCGATCGTCCAGCTCTAAATCCGCCTTGGTATTCACCAGTATATTTTGTTTGCAAATCGTCTAAGATCATTATATTTGTCCCTTTTGGCTGGTGTCGGCCGTTCTGTTAATATTTTGTAAGCCTGGTTTTTTCGGTCTAAGGCATCTTGGCATTCATTGTCGAACCAGTCTTTTCTTTTGCGCCAGGGTTGTTGTCCTATAACCTCCTCTGTGACAGATGTAATACCATATTTTGCCACATTTCTTCTATTGGCATGCTGGTGTTGTTGTGCAGTATTGGCGCGAAATGCGTCTCTAAGGCTGACACGTACTTCGCGACTACTTTCCCATCCTTGAGTTTTCCTACGCCGAATTTAGGAACCGGTTGTGTTTTTGGGTGTCCTCGGTTTGCGATTCGACATAAGAACTTAGTTTTTACCAAAAAGTGATCGCAATTAGCACCGCGACATGTACGCACGTCGAGAATGCAGGAGGTCGTCCTTTTCTCTATTAGAACGTGGTCTAGTTGATTGAATATTCATCCGTCGGGTGATGCCCACGTTCTTTTATGAATGTCACGATGCGGGAAGCATATCGAGCTTACAATAAGATTTTTATTGCTGGCGAAATCTGTCAGTCTCTGGCCGTTGTCGTTACTAAAATCATGGAGACTGTGCCTTCCAATTGTCCCTATGTAAGTTTCTTCTTTGCCCACTTCCGCGTTAAAGTCACCTAATACTATTTTAATATCGTTCAATAGAAGGGAGTCGAATGTTGATTCTAGGGTGCTGTAGAAATCGTCTTTAACTTCGTCGTCTTTGTCTTCCGTTGGTGCATGGACTTTAATAAGCCAAAAATTAAAGAATTTTGTCTTGATGCGGATTGCACCCAATCGTTCATTGATTGGTTTGAAGTTGGTGACCTGGTGTTTAAACTTGTTGTGGACGACAAACGCAACTCCAAACTCTCGGCTTCCCGATGATTTCCCACTTTTAAAAATTCTGTGCGATCTAATGTCAGTAATCTCGCTACATAACAATTTAGTTTCTTGGAGTGGAATTATGTTTGTATTTGGCTGCCTGTTCCAGAAGCGCTCTCACTGCTCCCGCTCTGTACAGGGATCGCACGTTCCAAGATCCGAAGGAATAGTCCATTTTTCGTTTGCGTGGTCGTTGCCGTTGAATCAATCCAGTCCAAGCCGTTGCTTCAGGTTTCGAAACGGGTGTGGTTTTTCCGAGGATGAGTTGTTAACACATCGCCCAGCCCCAAACTTGGAGGGCCATATTATTATAGTGCTAGAATTTTTCTGGTTCATTAGCACTCGCGCCTATCAGTTCAGCAAGTCAAGTCCAGATGGACAAGACCAGTTCCCCCTTGGTACCACGTGGAGGTATAATGAGCACAATTGACGTGTAAATGATAGTTACAACACTGGGTGTCGCCTTATCACGCCGATCAGATGCCTACCCTATCTATACACACCCTGCCACCAATTAATTTACATGTTTTCTGTAAATTTGTAATTTTCATGAAATTGAAGTTTATAAGAGTGATCGTAGCTAATGGTTAGATATCTGCCAAAAGGTTAGGCGCAACTTTATTATTCCAGAGAGAAATAGGATTCGTGGGAAGTCAATATGCAAGTTAACGTGGTAATAGACGAAGACGCGGACAATTACTTAACATTTAACTGCGGTTATTACCAATAGCTTGAGAGCGAAAATTCAATATTTCTGTCGTTTAGATTCGTATGGGTGGGTGGGAGTGATGGTAAAAGGGATCAATTAATTTCATGTTAAGACCTCCTGTAGGGGCATAGCATATAAACAGTTCTCTTCCACAAGGCGTGATAATGTGAATCGGCCTTTAGTTGTCGCCAGGACTTGTTTATTTCTCTAGCCTCATGCTCAATTGGTCGCTTCCGCCTTTGAATCTCAATGCCTATTTTGGTCTATCCAGTTAAACTCCAAAGTTCGTCCATAGAGATCCCATCTGGCCTGAATATCACGAAAATGCGTCGGAGGCATTGGTTCGCGAAAGTTTGCAGTTTCTTGGTAAGTCGAACGGTCACTTTCCGCGCAGTACAACCATATGACAACACGGGTTTGAAGAATGCGTCAAATACTTACAGCTCCGTGTGAAGGGAGATCTCTATTAACTTCCACAAAGGGGAAAGGATACTGAAGGCCTGATGAGCTTTATTTTTACGAGCCTCAATGTCCTTCTCGGCTCCACTGTCCATGCTAGCAACGCTTCCGAGGTAACGAAAGTCTTGCACCTCTTCCACAACTTGTACATTAAGAACAATCGGTGCGCTTGCGTTCGAACCCATCTGCATGTACTTGGTTTATGCACATTTATTTTCAGTCCTGCCTCTTTGCATTTAGAATGCAACGAGCGAACATTTGACTCTAAATCGGAATGGCTATGTGCAGGCAAACAGACGGCATCAGCATAAATGCATCAATGTGACTTAAGATGTTAAACAGTTCCCACTGAAGACCTATATCTTCACCACCTTCTAGTGCATCTTTCAAGAAGTAATTTATTACCACCATAAACAGGGCTGGTGATAATATGCAGCCTTGTGTCAGACTCTTTGCATAGTAAAGCTCTGGGACAGCTCTCCTCTACGTAAGATGCGACACCTTGCATCTTCGTAGGGGTCTTTAATCATAGCTATGATCTTATCAGGAATACCTCTCCTACGCAAAGTATTCCATGTGTAATTTCGCTCAACGCTGTCGAAAGTCTTCTCGAAGTTGAGTATGTAGTGGCGAACCCATTTCGGCGGGCTGCTCCAATATTATCCGCAGGGTATTTGTATGGTCAGTGCACGACGACCCTTTAGGTGATCCAGCTTGATAAAATTCGAGAGTTCTCTCTACAACATCACCAATCCTATTGAGAATTACCTTAGCCATAATTTTCGATACGGCTGTATGTCGACATTTACCACGCTATGTGTCACAATCCCGAGGGTCAATGTGGATAACTTTTCGTGTAGAGTGGTGGTGTACTCGCGCCTTTTGTTGGGGTCTAAGTCTATCTACATTGAGCTTGCACTTCATTTGAAAAATTTGTGTTCTTCGGATAGATGCTGTGCACAATCTGAAGCAGGCAACCATCAACTGGTGATCGCTCCCCACGCCAGCTCCACGTTTCGCTCGCACATCGAGGAGACATCTTCCCAATCGGCGACTTATAGCTACAAAATAGTCGATCTGGGTCTGAGTAACATCAACAGGAGAAACCCAAGATGTATTATGGTGCCTTTTTTGTGGAAAAATCATTTGCCGAACACTACAAAACTCCGCGAATAATTCGCCTCTTAATTCAAGGTCGTGATGCGTCGATCCAAGGGTCACCATTCTTCCCCATAGCTTGTTCTAGTCCAGTATTGTCAGAGCCTGAGATGATAATATTATTACCTCTTGGAACGCGCTCCAAAATGGTACTCATTTGGTAATTAATTTCCTCTTTTTCACCAGATGTTGCGTAGAACTGCAGAATTTTAACTTTCCTGATCTTGGTCCTGAGTCTGACGACGATAATTCTATCAGAGATTGGTTCCCAGCTGATGAAACTGTTCTCGCATTCAGTGTAAGTACGACCGCCACCCTATCTCTGCCTTTACACTCAGGACCAACGTACAAAATGGTATTTCCGCTAGGTGTTCGTTCTTCTCCTTATCCTGTCTACATTATCTCGCTCAAACCTATGATTTGGATGTCAAAATGCTCCATTTCACAGTCGATCACTGATTGGCGGTGAATAGACCGAGTGACCGCAGCCCTTCCATCGTCAATCAATGATCAAACGTTCCAGAAGGCCAAAAGTCGGACCGCAAAATCCGTCCGTACCCAAGGCGCTGTATCCGTTTCTCGTATCAATTAGATTTTAAGATCACAGGTGATAAGCTCATGAACCAGTGAGTGTCCCCATCTCACAGTGGCACTTTTATAGATGAAGTAAAATTCTATGAAATTCAGTGTATTTTATATTCTTGAAACCATACACTTGTATGGGAGATGTTGGAAGGTTTATGGCAATCGCAAAATTTGTGAGGCACTTTTATACTCTAGATGAAATCTGAGAGTACATTGTGTTTGCCTTACCGTTTGTAACGCTAAGAAATAATGTTCGCACAGAGCCGCCAAGGGTACAGAAATATTTGTTGTCGCTCGAAAACCTCGATACCGAGTGACCGTCTGTGCGTCTGTCTGCAACATAACTCTCGAAAGCTTTGAGTTATTGTGCGTCATTTTTACCAAAAATATAACTTTAAGTTCGTGAACGGGCTACATCCCCCCACTCCTTCTACTCGCACCCATACAAATTTCATGAAATTTCGAAATTTTAAGAAATTGATTTTTATTTGAAAGTATTTAAGCTATCGACTTGAAATTTGGGTCAAAGTATCCTGATGTCGATGTCATTATTATCACGAAATATTGATCCGATCCCGTCACTCCTTCTACCCCACTCCCACCCATACAAATGGACAATTTTGAAAAATACATATTTTCGATTTTCATTGATACTAGTAAAGCTGAAAAGACGAAATTTTGCCAAAATTAATTCTACTATAATTGCAATTAGTTTTAAAAAGAATTGTCAACTTCACCTCACTCCTTCTACCCCCTCCCATACAAATTTCACAAAATTTTGAAATTTAAATTAAATTATTTTTCTTCGATACTGTCAAATCTATCAACTTGAAATTCTGTGCAAGGCATAACAATAGAAATATCATTAACGCAAAAAAATTTTGTTTTTATCCGTATACTCCTCCTACCCCCTCTCATACAAATGTATAATTTTTGCTAAATGCGTTATATCGATTTCCATTAAAACTAGAAAAAGTAAAACTTAAAATTTTGCCAGAATTTGTTTTTTAATAATTGCAATAAATGCTAAAAAAATTATCAGCTCCTCTTCACTCCTTCTACCCCCTCCCATATAAATATCGGTATTATAAATTCAAGAAAAGGATTTCTCCTTCGAATATATGGGAGCTATCGACTTTGAAATTGAATCAAAGCATGGTGATAAGGATGATGATAATCAGTTTCAAAATCATTTTAAACACTCCACTTCCTCTGCCACCTCCCATGCAAATACCCCAATTTCAGGAAAACTATGTCCAATTTCTTTAAAAATAAGGAAAACTAAAAAATTTAAATTCAGCAATAAACATTTTGCATGCCATATAAGAAAAATACAAACCTCACCCTCTACTTCTACCACCTCCCATGCAAAAGTCTCTATTTACTATTCGAAAGAATTTTAGATGACATAACTATTTTCCGGTACATTAAAACTCTTTCCCATTTCATCTAGAGTATCATATGATTGGGCGTTATGTTATGTTTTTAATTTTCTTTCAAAACTGTTCGCACCGAATTTCAAATACGTAATTCTTAATTTGTTGTTTATTAGATAATTTATTGAAATTTGTCGAAATTATCCTTTTGTATGGTAGGTGTAGGAGCAAGCGGATTTCAAAACTTTGATTTGAATATTTAAAAAAAAAGTGTGGAAGTGTGTGGAAGTTATACTTCCATGTTCATGTTGCATGTTTTGGTTAATGTTATTATTTTTATTATCTGTGTGTTATATGGATGAATGCTGTACGTCGCCTACGTGTTGCTTAAATATATTTTTTGGCGTTGAGTAATTTCGAAGCTAGGGTGTAGCCTAGTTGGTAGCGTATTGGTCTGCAACGCAAGGGTTGTGAGTTCAAATCTCGATCGGCGTATAATTCCAGCACGCTGTCCGTTTGGGTATACCTTGGTCCCCTCAATCCATAAATGAAAATTCGTAGATAGCGGGTTGTGCGAATTGCTAACAACCCATCCACAAAAATTAATAAAAAAAATGTTAAGGAACATGAAGGTCAGGAGTCCAAGGGCACCACAGGAGGGCCAAGGGCACTGTGGTGCCATTGTAAAATAGAATTTCGAAGATATAATCATTTAAGAATGAAAAATTCGGCCGAAATTTGATTCTTTTGTTACTGGACACCGAAATTGATTTATTTTTACTTTTCTTCACATAAACTAATACATATAAACGAATTTTGAGTTTCAGCTTTCTATCGGTGTTCGCAGTGAAGATTTTAGAAAATGTGTTGTTATACTTTAGGTGAAATCTGAGAGTATATTGTGTTTGCCTTACCGTTTGTAACGCTAAGATATGATGATCGCACAGAGTCGCCATGGGTACAGAAATATTTGTTGTCGCTCAAAAACCTCGATTCCGAGTGACCATCTGTCTGTCTGTCTACAACATAACTATCGAAAGCTTTGACCTATCTTGCTGAAATTTTTTATGTATAATTTTTAGCAAAAATGTAACTTTAAGTTCGTGAACGGGCCAAACCCCCCCACTACTTCAACCCCCTCCCATACAAATTTCATGAAAATTCGAAATTTAAATAAATTAATTTTTCTCAGAAACCATTAGAGCTATTGACTTGAAAATAAGGTCATAGTATAATGATGTGAATATCATTGATGTCAAAAAATATTGATCTGATGCCTTTACTCTTTCTACCACCTCCCATACAAATGCACAATTTTCAAAAATGCATTTATTCGGTTTTCATTGCAACTAGTAAAGCTAAAAGAATCAATTTTTGTCAATGTTATTACAATTGCAACCGATTTTGTGAAAGCTATCAACTTCACCTCACTCTTTCTACAGCCTCCTATACAAATTTCACGAAATTTCGGAATCTTAACTAAATTATTTTCCTCCAAAACCGTCAAGGCTATCAACTTTAAATTTTGAGAAAAGTATACTATTATAAATATCATTAATGTCGAAAAATTTGGTTTTGATTCAAATACTCCTTCAACCCCCTCCCATACAAATGGACAATTTTTGGCAAATGCATTAATCGACTTTCATTGAAACTAGGAAAATTACACACTTCAAACTTTGCCAGAATTTGTCCCAATAAATGCTAAAAATATATGAACTTCGCTTCACTCCTTCTACTACCTCCCATACAATTTTTTGTATTGAAAATTCAAAAAATGTATTTCTCCTTCGAACATATGAGTAATAAGGCAATGTGATTAGGATGTTGATAAGCAGATTCAAAATCTTCCAAAACCTCCCACTTCCTCTGCCACCTCCTATACAAATGTCATAAATCTAGACAAATTTGTTCAATTTCCTCGAAAATTATGAAAGCTACAAACTTTAAATTCAGCATGAAACATTTTGTATACTACGTTCAGTGTTATATACAAAAATTACAAACCTCCTCCCTCTGCTTTCACCACCTCCCATGAGATGACATATTTTCCGGTACAATAAACTCTTTCTTATTTCATCTAGAGTATCATATGATTAGGCCCAATCATAATTCCATTATGTTTTTTTACTTTTTTATATTTAGTTATGAAAACAAATTTTCAGGGTAGCAATTTATTCATCTGTAAACCTGGGTCTTTCACGTCCCGCCGTTTATTCATCCTGTTAATGTACTGAAAAAAATCATGATACTGTTCGAAATATTCAATTTGATATAGCAATCACAAACTGTAGAAAAATAAATTTTTTCATGTATTTTTTGTTAAATAAATAAAGCAACTCGGTAGGAAAGTACCCAAAAATTGTAACTTTACGAAAAATTAAGATATCCTAACTTAAGAAACCGCAAATTAAAGGTTAATAGTAGTAAGAAAAAATTATTCTGATCCATTTGTTTAAGCTAAATGCTTAAGTTTGGACAGGTAAAAAAGGCAAAAAATTGTGTATTAGACCATATTTATATTTTTATATCCACATTTTATTATTAAAAAACATTTTTTATCGTCAATTTTACAAACTCAACTCTTATTTCATAAACTAAATGGTAAAAAAAAATATATTTCCAAGTCTTTTGAATCAATTTTTGTCTGTAAACCATAAACCATGTGTTTGTAAAGATGGATCTTTCATATCCGTGTAAACGGCACCTCCCGTTTGTAAGCCTATGTCTCTCGTGTCTGCTCCGGATTTGACCAGCTTCCAACAAAGGATCTGGAGTCCTTCACAAAGACCCAGGTTTACAGACGTACCTAGTGGATAATGAAAAAAGTAGGAGGAAAAATGATTTACAATAGTAGCACTTTAATGAAATCCATTAAAAGAATATTGAAATGTTTGCGCAAATAAAATCTTACTGATGTACTACCCTAACATTTCCATTAGACTTATCTTAAATTATTTTTCGTAATTTGACCTTAGCCGGCAGCGTAAACCCCATTTTGAGATAATTGTAGAACGACAACAATTCTGAGTAAAGAATCAACATCGAAGACAATAAAAATAAAAAAAAAACATTATTTCTACGAAATATTTTTAAAAATTTCATATAATTTAAGATTTAAATAATTATGAAGTAAACAATTTCAATAAATCATCTTGAGTTAGGAACTGTGAAACGACGTCACATGGCTTCTTGAAAACGTGCCCAGACATTCGATCGCGTACAGAAAAGTGTGCGATTTAACTAACAAAACTGATTAAGGAAAACTTTTATTTTTTTCATTATTACTGCCTTATCAATTAAATAATTATCTATATACAAATTTATTTGTTTTTATTTTTCATTCCAGAATGACACTCGAGCATAAACAACAGCGACCCGTAATTGACCTTTTGGTAGCTATGATAGCCGTTCCAGTTCTGATTATTTGTGCGCTACAATTAGAGAAAAATATGCAAGACAAATGGGCTGAAAATGCTAGCACTCGGTGGATTGTTTTCGGTTTAGGCGTTGGCATGTTACTGATCAGCATGATCATATGTGGATATGTAACCCATCGAATGGGAGTGTGTCTATGGACCGGACCGTTGGAAGATAACTCCCCGACACGATCACATTTTAACCACGTACGTTTTATTCAGCTAAGCTCATTAAGGCACGGTAGTTACAAATCACTTTGAATTTATTTGCAGATCAATTCTCAAAACGATATTCTCCGTATTGTCGATAGTTTACCGCCCAGCTATGAGAGTGTGACAAAATATGATATTCCTCCGCCGCCATATGATTGGGTTGTAGTAAATATAGAAACAAAGGATTTGCCGCTTGAGAATACAACTATGCATATCTGAGAGCAAGACTATACGCGGTATATGAATATCCATAGGTCGTAGTATTATAAATATTCCTGTAAATACTGTAGATTGTGCAGCTATAGATGATAGCTGATTTGCATATGCAAGTATTGGAACTGTGAACCTGTAATGGGAATTGTTTGTGTTACGTCATTGAATCTAGTCTGATACAACATTTGTGGTGTAATTTCTAAATGTTCGTACGTACATTTAATGTTTATGTTAAACGATTAAAAAATATATATGTAATTATTTTTATAGAATCTTAATATACTTTTGATTATTTCCTTTTGAAAAAAAAAGATACTAAATACCCTGCCACTCTAAATTAATTTATTAAGCAATTTTTTCCTGTTAGCAAATTAAACTCCAATCATTTCGCGATTACCATTTTTTTCTTTAACTGAGATATATATCATTTATTACCACCAGAAACTGGTAATAACATTCAGCATTATCTGTAACCTGTTTACACAGGAAAGCTCTCCTACGGATAGGTTTCCAATTGTAATTTCGCTTAACGCTGTCAAGCCTCCTCAAAGTTTGAAAACACAACAAATAGTGGCGAACTGTATGGTTAGTAGAAGACGACCCTTTACGGAATCCACCCTGATGAGCTTCGAAGTGCTCCATACAGCATCCAACAGCCATGCTATTCGATATACCAGCAAGCAGACAACTGCCACGCGAATGACCACGATCCCGAAAGTCTCCATTCTTTAGTATTTTGACAATTACACCCTCCATCCCTTCAGCCACAACTCAATAAAGAATGAGAGGAGAATATCAGCTGTCAGTTTGATTTGCTTCAAGGAATTCGGTTGGTAGTCCGTTTATACCGGGGGCTTTTTTTCTCCCATTGACTGAATGGCGGAAAATATTTCTTTCTTATGAGCATTCTCTATTGACTCTGTTTCTGCTGGAATATCATCATCTGATTAGACCAGACTATTATTGTGAGGGGAAAGGCAAAGTCCTCTATGCAACACAACCTATCTCTAGAGAAGTTCTACTAGTCTAGTCTACTAGTAGGACTACAGTTCCTCGTCCAGTTTTATTCCTTGAGGAATTGGATCATTTGAGCAAGGTCTAAATTTGACGTCGACACTTATGATGGTGGCTGGCTATAGCCTCGCAGCTGTCTAGAATGTGAGCGGATGTTATGATATCCATGGCTGTAGTCGTAAATCCAGCAGAAGGTATACGTTTTTGTAAGGCTAGAGTGGTCACCGGTGACCGATTTTGCTAAACTTATATATAAAATCATCAATAATATCGAAATGCGATTTAAGTATCCCACGCAACAATTGATTATACACTTATAAATATGTGCTCCCAGTACAAAAAAAAGTCCGCGAGGTGATCAAAGGGTTTACAATAGCTATTAAAGTATTGAAATGTGCAAGGGGTTGCTGGATTTCAAGTAAAGAAATAAAACTACTAGTTTAATAAGTTCAGTTTAATTTAACCGCAAAAATTTATTTAATTATTTTTGTCACGTGAATCGTTTTCTTCTCGGTCGAGCGCTGTTAATTGCTTCCATAAGTATTTTATCTTCGCCCGAATCTTTTCCCTTTCATATGAACCCATACGTGTGGTTGTTGTTGGTTTCTATAAAGTATTTCATCGTCGTTCGAATCTTTCCGCATCGCCCTATCGCAGCCAGCCGCATCTCTACTTTGGCTGTGTTATTTTTGTTGGAGACCTTCGATGATCGTGCGTGCATTTCATCCTTGTCCGACTCATTCTTTTGTCGTCCGGTCGCTGTCGTTGCTTTCTTGGTAAAGACCTCGCAGGTATTCAGAATTTTTTCGTTCTCGTTCGATTCTTTTTCCCGTCTTGAGTCTATACGTGTAGTTTGCTGGTTGGTGGAATGCTTAAGGTCACCGAACTCTCGGTGATCGTGCGTTCTATAGTGCAGGTGTCTAGAAAGCAGTCACTCCAATCAATCAAGTGTAGTTGTTAGTCTTTCTTGGTAATTCCATAATCGCGCGTTTATTTGTTTTTGGTTGAAGACGCACTCTTTAAAGTGTTGGTATGCGCGCATTAATTTGATGATAAGCAAATAGAGCCGAAATCTCGCATTACTTTCAAGTACGGTGGAACCCCGCGGATATTTGATGAACGACTAGGACTAACATGCAACAATATTTTACACTAACTCTATAAAATAAGTAAAATGCAATACATAGAATAGATATTGGGTTTTTAATATTATTTTCAAGGAAAATAACAAAAAATAATAATAATAAAAGATTAAAAAAATTACAAACATAAAAAAGAAATGAAAATAACTTTACAAATAAAAAATAACACTTATTTTAAATAAATATTTTCCATAGATTTTACTTGGAACAGCTTTTTCCAATTTTTGTTTGATACTCTTGTGTCAATTGAAGATCGGTGCTCTCTTAGCCACGATCGGACATATTTTACTGGTTGAAACGGATCCAATGGTGGTCCGTTTAATATCAAAAATATTAAGTTTCACACATTTGATATTGGTAAAAAGAACATCACAAATCAGTTATTATATTGTTCAGCTATAGAACATGGCAACGTTGATATCGTCCTTAATTTTTCTGGAATAATTTCGCTATTGTCGGCAACATTTCGGAACCCATCAACTGCCTCAATTTTTTCCCACGTTAAATAGTCTGTCTTTTCATTTTAGTTTCCCCAAAGGGACATTTTCTGATTTCATATTTCGTGGATCTAAAATATTTTCGGAAGCTCCACGTTTTCAGAATTCGATTCAGAAGAGTCTTGAAGTCATCATATCGACCATACTTTACAAAAATTGTTTGCTAATAATTGGTACGATTCTAAGATTACGCGCCAAAGGGATATTCCTAAATATCATATTTTCGCTGGTTTTTAAAGCCAACGCGGTTTTTTCATTAGGAACAGCTACAAAACTTTCCAAAATTCGAGATAAATTGTTTTGTCTCTAATGGTTTGGTGGTTTTGTCTCGTTTCGCAATCGAGTCAATGTAAGAAATTTCCAATTTAACAGATGAAAACCGCAAACATGAACGGATTTGCAACAAACGCCACTAGAAGGATCTAAAACAATCAACACAACATAATTTAAGAAAAAATAAAAATAGAGCTGCATGGGAATGGGATATGCATGTGCAAAGGGTGATGAGTGGGTGACCGTAGGAACTCGCGTATACCCCGTATACCGTAGGACGACAGCGCTGATGATATCATGTCCCGCAGCAACAATGGAGGGTCTCCTGGACCTTAAACTATTGCACACCCTCATAAAATCAATGGCAAAATTATTCAAGCTGTGAAAACCAGAGAGACATGGAGATTGTAAAAAATGGACAAAACGACATATTAAGGATGAGAAACATCACTCAAATAGATTTGTTGGACATGCCCACAGACTTCAAGGTGAAAGGTTATCGCTTCGACATCCCATTCAAATCTATCCTGTGGAATAGGGAAAGGTAGACAAATGGCCCCCCGAAATTTGAAGCAGACCATACCGTATGACATACCGTATACACCGTTGGATCGAGAACGGGGTAATGTACCGGATCTGGCATATAAAAATATACACCATATCCATTTGTACAAACATCCTCGAATGAAATTATTTTAAATTAATTAGGCGACAATAAAGGCCTTCACTTCAAATATAGTGAACTCGAAAGTCGTGAAAGAATTATTATTGTTATCAAATAATAAGGCAGGCAGCAAGGTGATACGCCTAATATCAAGTACAGCATTTACAATTCATTTTATAATAAGTAATTCATAAAACTCCGCCATAGGCGGCCCCAAGCCCGGTTTGAGAAAGGAGGAGGGAACATGGAGTTAACCTGAATGACCAGTAACACCAGTGCGTCTCAGGAAGTACTCCCACCCATTTTCTGCTAGGGTGTAATAAATAAGTAGGACCGGTCCTCCAGGTCGGGGGTTGGGCGAGGCGCCGACAACGCATCACCGGAAAAAGAACACTGTCCAGAAACTTGAAGAACAGCCTCGGAAAGGATGGACTCAACGGCAACGACCCCGCAAACGAAAAATGGACTACTCTATTGGATCTTGGAATGTTCGATCCTTATTTAGAACAGGAGCTCTGAAAGAGTTCCTCGAAGAAGGCAAAACACAACATCAACATAACTGCCATCCAAGAAACGAAATGGCTCGGTAGCGAAATCATGGACATGAGATCACACACAATCTATCCAAGAGGAAAATTATCGTGAAGCAGAGAGTTTGGAGTCGCTTTTGTCGTTGACAAAAAATTTAAACAGCAGGTCACGAGCTTCAAACCAGTAAGTGAAAGATTGTGTGCAATCCGAATAAAGACTAAATTTTTCAACACTTGGTTGATCAACGTTCACGCACCAACAGAAGACAAGGACGAATTTTATGCCACCCTAGAGACAATCTATGACTCACTGCCCTCGAATGACCTAAAAATTGTCTTAGAGGATTTTAATGCAAAAGTCGGAAAGGCGGAGGCTCATAGAGGAACAACAGGAGGGCACAGTCTCCATGACATAACCAACGACAATGGCCAACGTTTTATGCTTCCCACATCGCGATATTCACAAACGAACGTGGGCATCACCAGATGGTCACACCTTCAACCAAATAGACCACGTTCTAATTGAGAAAAGGGCTGCTTCCAGCATACTTGATGTACGAACTCTCCGCAGTGCGAATTGTGACTCTGATCACTATCTAGTCAGAGCTAAGTATCGATGCCGAATAGCTTGTCGTGGATGTTCGAAAACGAGCAGAGTTCGCAAATTCAATGTCGACAAGCCTAACGACGAAACGGTGGCGGAGGCTTACATCTTAGCATGCAATAAACACCTGACACCAATATATGAAAATATCCAAAATATGCCAGTGGAGAATGCGGGGATGAAAATACGAGACGGCATCAAATCCTCCGCAGAAGAAGTATTGGGATATCAAGCACGGCGAAAAAATAATGATTGGTTCGACCAAGAATGTCGCGACGCAATAGATAGAAAGAACGAGGCTTACAAAATTTTTACTGAACGACCAACACGAGCCAAAAAAGAAAGATAGGACGAGCTTAGGCGATATGCGAAAAAGACCTGCAGACGAAAACAAAGAAAGGACCATAATGACAAAATACAAAAAATGGACGACGACATGAGAAAAAATAATACGCGGGACGCATACGCAATAGTAAGACTTAAAAAAGGGATATAATCCAAAAACCAGTCTCTGCAAAGACGCAGAGGGCAATATCATCAGCGACACAGAAGAAATCAAAAGGAGATGGGCTTCATACTTTGAACATCTTTTGAATCCCACCCCATTAGCACCGATCACAACAGACAACATTTCGATTGAAGCCTTAACTGACGAAGATGAACCATCATCGACACCACCTACGCTTGCTGAAATCAAGCAATTATGTGACCAAAAACTAAACAAAGCGCCGGGAATTGACGAAATACCAGTTGAACTTCTGAAAAACGGTGGAAATTGTGTCGCTGAAATACTGCACAACATGATATGCAAAATTTGGACAGTGGAAATCATACCCGACGACTGGCGAAAAAGCATTATATGTCCAATTTACAAGAAAGGAGACAAACTTTGCTGTGAGAATTACAGAGGAATATCATTGTTGTGTACTCCTATAAAATACCGACAAAAATAATTGAACGTCGTCTTAAGCCCTATACTAATCAAATAATTGGCGAATACCAAGGCGGATTCAGAACCGGACGATCTACAACAGACCAGATATTCTCGGTGAAACAGGTGCTTGAGAAATGCTGGGAATATAACACAGACGTGCACCAAATCTTCGTAGATTTTAAACAAGCATACCAAAATTATTGCGTTACGCTAAGTACGGCAGAAGTTATAGATCAAACAGTGATCACAGGTACGATGGAAATCCTTCGTCCTTACAATCACGCTATCTCCTTAACGGTGCAAAAACGGGAGTATGCGTGGAATGATTTTCCACTCAGGACAAGTTCCTCTATCTCCCATTTTCGTTTGACGCTTCACACAAGTTACACCCTGTATAGCTCTATAATCTGACAAATTTTCGATTTGATATCTGTACTCAATTTTGAGATATAATGATTTGTAGTTTTGGAAAGTGCGCCATTTTTGAAATGCTCCCCATTTCCCCCCACTACTATTATGCCCACATTTTATATTTTTTTTCATATTTCTCTAATAAAGCTTAGTAAACGTTTCAAGTTTCAATTACATAGCTTAAGAGACAGTCGAGATATTCATTTTCAAGTGTTTTTCTTTGCACAACCCCCCCCCCCCCTGACCCTCCCCCTTACAATATTTAGCATCTTTCTAAGCTGATTTTAGTAGGTCTATATGCCACCTTAGTGCTCCCTAAATATGAATTTTTTGTGATTAGTAATATCGAAGATATAATCATTTGAAAAAAAAAATTTGGCCGAAATTTGTTTTTAGCCCCCCCCCCCCTTTTCGGACGCCAATGGATAAAAAACTTAAATTATTTTTAAAGTTTGCCCCATAATCCTGTTCATACCTCTGCTAATTTTCAGCTTCCTATCTGCATTCATGGTGGAGATATTAGCAAGTGAAGTTTTTGACTCTTTCCCTCCCTCCCGCCTCCCCCTTCCATCTGCCACTCCACAAAATTTAAGTAATGGAGCTCACTCACCCAATCAACAATCCACCTAAAAACGAACATTCTACCTTTAACGGTCTCGGAGATATGTATGAGTCCATATGTACGGCGTACGGCGGGACGGATTTTTTTTTGCATTTTTAGGCTAATTTATTTAATAATAATAATGAAACGCGAAAAAAAATTTCAGGGTAGCAAATTTTTTTTTTCTGTGTCGATCACAATACTTTATTGTTAGAATAATAACTTTATTATTACTTACTTACTTACGAAGGCGCTACAGCCCAAATCGGACTTTGGCCTCCTGAATACTTTGCCTCCATCCATCTCGGTTCAGTGACCGCGACCTCCAGTTAGAAAATCTTAGCAGTGATTTGCTGTCTGCGTCAATCGAATCCTCCAAGCGCTTCTGTGGTTTTCCAACCGGTCTTTATCCCATGACTTTTCCTTTTAGTGTGCGTTTGGGAATTCTTCCGTCATCCATACGCTCCACATGACCAGCCCATTGTTACTTCTTAAATTTTATGAGGGTTGACACTTCTGGATTGTTGACGATGGCATACAATTCCCTATTGTATCGTATTCTCCAAATCAAGTCTTCCCTCACAGGTCCGAAGATTCTTTTGAGGACCATTCTTTCAAAGGCGTTAAGTACTTTTTCGGACGCCTGAGTTAAAGTCCACGTTTCGCTGCCATAGCATAGCACAGGTCTTGCGATCGTTTCATATAGCTTAAGTTTTGTTTTCCTGTGCACGTTCTTGTTTTTGATTATTGGAAGTACCAAATAATAAGTCTTGTTTGCCATCATTATCCTTCTTTTGATTTAGCTTCCATCCTTTGATAGGTTCGTCCCTATGTATATGAAGTTGTCTACGTTTTCTAGGTTATAGCCTCCTACTGTAATATTTTGTCTAATTGGCGTCTTTTTCCTAGTTTGTGTCATAATTTTTGTTTTGTTTTCATTAATACTTAGTCCAACTTCCCTTGCTACCGAGTCAAGGTTTAAAAATACCTCCTTAGCACTCTCCAGAGATCTTGCAAGGATATCTATATCGTCGGCATATGCTACGAGTTGTGTGGATTTGAAGCATAGTGTTCCCTTGGTGTCAACGAGAAGTTTAAGAATTACATATTCGAGTGTCAAGTTGAAAGTGTTGGTGCGAGGCGGTCACCTTGTTTAAGGCCGTTGTCTATTTTAAAACTGAAAGTCATTTTCTACTCTGACTTGTGACAAAGACTCAGTCATTGTCATTCTTGTCAGTCGGACCAGTTTCGGTGGGTCTCCAAACTCCGACATGATTTTATACAGTACGCGCCTGTCGATACTGTCGTATGCTCGTTTGAAGTCAATAAATATCTGATGCACACCAATATTATATTTCCAGCACCTGTTGGCATGCTGGCGTTGTTGTTCAGTATTGGCGCGAAGTGCCTCTCTGATACGTACTTTGCAACTATTTTCACATCCTTGAGTTTACCTACGTCGAATTTAGGAACCGGTTGTGTTTTTGAGTGTTTTCGCTTTGCGATTCGACATTGGAAATTGGTCTTTACCAACTAGTGATCTGTGTCGCAATTAGCACCGCGATATGTACGCACGTCGAGCAGCAGGCCGCCCTTTTCTCTTTTAGAACATGGTCGATTTGATTGAAAGTTCGTCCGTCGCGTGATGCACACGTTCTCTTATGAATGTTAGGATGCGGGAAGCATGTCGAGCTTACAACAAGATTTTTGCCGCTGGCAAAATCCGTCAGTCTCTGGCCGTTGTCGTTACTAATATCATGGAGACTGTGCCTTCGAATTGTCCCTATGTAAGTTTCTTCTTTGCCCACTTTCGCGTTAAAGTCACCTAATACTATTTTAATATCGTTCGACGGAAGGGAGTCGAACGTTGATTATAGGGTGCTGTAGAAATCGTCTTTAACTTCGTCGTCTTTGTCTTCCGTTGGGGCATGGACATTAATAAGCCAAACAGTAAAGCATTTTGTCTTGATGCGGTGTTTAAACTTTTTGTCGACGACAAACGCAACTCCAAACTCCCGGCTTCCCGATGATTTCCTCCTTTTGAAAATGCTATGCGATCTAATGTCAGTAATCTCCTTCTACTTCTACAATGGCGCTACAGCCCAAATCGGACCTTGGCCTCCTGATACTCAGGTTCCTTAACATTTTTTATTACTTATTGTGGAAGGGTTGTTAGCCCTTCGCACAACCCTCTTTCTACGAATTTTTCATTTTCTTAGATTGAGGTGACCAAGGTATATCCAAGCAGGCAATGTGCCGGAATTATATATTGCGCCGACCGGGATTTGAACTCACGACCTTCGCATTACAAGACCAACACACTACCTACTAGGCTATACCCTAGCTAGTAGTCAGTAATCTCGCTACCTAACAATTTAGTTTCTTGGAGTGCAATTGTGTTTATACTGTATTTGGCTTCCTGTTCCAGAAGCGCTCGCACTGCTCCTGCTCTGTACAGGGATCGCACGTTCCAAGATCCGAAGGAATAGTCCATTTTTCGTTTGCGTGGTCGTTGCCGTTGAATCAAAGAAAATAAAGTAAATTATATATACAGGGCGTTTGGTACTCCGTGTGCCACCTTGTAAGGGGTTAATCCTAGATATATTTTGAGAAAAAAAATGTTCTACGGAGATGGTCAATTTTCAATATCCGCGGAGATACAGGGTGATCAAGAAAAGTGTTTCGGACCTGTACCCTCACTCATTCAAAACGCTATATCTTGAAAACTAATAACCGCAATTCGAAGTGTTATAGCTTGTTTTTTAGGGAATCGAATTACCTATCATTTGGTGTAATAGTCCGCATTGTAACTGTACCCAATTCTGAGGTATTTGCTTCAGAGCACAAATTTTGGATACTTTGACCCTCAAAATTCTGGGATCAATGTAGTTTTTCTCAAAATGCTCGTCTAACAGTTTTCTGAGTAGGCTGTACATGAGTATTGCTGTAGTTCTATCGAAAGTTCAATGGTTATATCGGGTGGGGAAATAATTGTCAATATAACTTTTTTTTTCGATTGAAAACCTTGACCCATTTACCTGAAAACATCCAGAGTTTCTCACCGCATGGAATCCTTAAATATATCCACATTTAGTTTACATATGCCGTCCGGCAATTACTAGGCGCAGCCCTAGCCCCCCTCCCCCCACGTGAGCTCCACACTTCGCTTGCACATTGAGGAGACATCTTCTCTAATGGCAACTTATGACAAAATGGTCGATTTGAATCTGAGTAACACCATCATGGAAAACCCAAGATGTTTCACCAACAAGCAGTTTCAAGTTTTTGTATAAAAAAATAACTAGAACGTTACCACAGACTGAGTTGGTAACGAGCCCGGAACCTGACTTATAAATACCTGATTGACGGCACACGTGAGGTTGTAACATTTAACATCACAATGAAACGTAATTATAACTACTATAATGTAATCATTTACTAACTTGATCAATTTTAACTATATCCGAATAAAAATTTTGTGAATATAGTGTAAATAGCGAGTAGTCAATAGTGAATTCCAATAGTTCAATCAGTTCTCTTATATGGCTGTTTGATGCAGGAGATATATCGAGAACAGAGCGTTTTAGTAGGCAAAACATTGATGGAGCTGAATGACAAGTAGAAATTCGGCGTGGGTATAGTTACTCCATGGGACACTAGAGGCTCTTTACCATAGTTTGGCAAAGGTGAAACCCGATATTTGGAACGAAATTAAAAAAAAATGTCGACATCAAGAACTGAGTGAAGTTTTTAATACTTAACTAAAAAGTTACAAACATTTTGAAGGAACAATTTATCTTAAGGTGGAGGAAATTGGCAATCGCCTTGATTGGAGCCAACACATCTACGAAGTTGCTCTTAATGCTTCGAAACGTCTAGGTATTATGCGGAAGTGTAAGAAATACTTTTCTACGTCCGAACTAGCTACCATCTATAAGGCTTATATCCGACCACGTCTTATTTGGACTGGGGCCCCCAAATCACATCTGGCTCTTCTTGACCGTATCCAGAAACATGCATTCCGATTAATTGGAGATGAAGCTATATCAGCCTCAATTGATTCCCTCGGGCACCGTCGAAATATCGGTGTACTCTGTATTTACTATATATACTTCCATGGTAAATGCAGCAAGGAACTAAAAGCCCTAATACCACCTATATTCAATGCCCCCCGAAATACTCGCCAAGCTGCACGCTCACACGAGCACACTGTGAAGCCCTTGCCATGGAGAACAGTGAAGTTTAGGCGGTCCTTCATCCCTCGGACGACAGTGTTGTGGAATTCATTACCAGGCAATCTCTTTCCCACTGAATACAAGCTTCAGCAGTTTATGAACATTGTTCACCGCCACTTCAAACTCTTCCTTCCTGTGTTTCCCTGCTGATTTCCCTATTTCCTCTTGTTTCCCTTATCTATGTCGAATTAACTGTTCATCGCGCATTAAAGGGTGACCCCCTAAGTTAATTTCTATAAACATAAAAAAAACCCCTAAGCTCAGCGCTCCACGAATGGTGAATTGGGGGTGGTGAATACGCAGGTGTCGATTGTGACATTTCTGCCAGATTCTGATACAGTGTCTCCTTCTTGTATGGAGTGACTCTAGGCGTAGGTAAAGACCGATTCGTTAGTAGTATATTTGACTTTCTTCATGAAGCTTTGTGATAATAAAGTAAACTTGAGAAATAGTGATTGAAAAATATGAACAGACAAAATTTGGAAACAAATCTTGCGACTAGTCAATAACTTTTCTTACTATATAACTGTTTAACTCAAAAATCAAATCAGTTATTCGCATTATTTGAATTACATACTTACATATTTCAAAACCCCCAGTGGATATAGTAAACAATTTTTATCATTTTCACACGAATATCAAATTATCTTTATAATATTGTTCCACTTCGATTTCTTATTGTTTAGAACATGAAAATACACAGCAAAATTAAGTGACAGTTTCTATTAAAATGATCCTACATTGACTTTATCTGTTATCTTAGATACTTACGATTCGATCGCATTTACTTTCGATTGCATTCGCAATTCGCAAAATGATCGATGCTGATCGAATGACATTTGTAATCACATAAATGACCACATTCCAAGTTGAAATCACAACGTTCGTGACAACCTCCCGATTTAACTGAATCAAAATCTTTAGCTGTTCGCATCTGAAATATCCAACAAAAATATTAATAATTGCAATATAGTTAAATTGCGCATCAAAATTTACATGCATTATGTGTCCATGTCGATCGCATTGCAAAGGCAAAGCATCGCCCAATGCTTGACTATCTTCTAGTGTACTTTTAATTTCCCGCCACGTTTCATTGTTACGAGCCAAAAAATCTACACTTCCGATAACGTAGAGTCCTTCTTGTGCACGTGATAAAGCTACACAAATTCGATTCTTCATAGCCAAATATCCGATTCGATTTTCCTTGTTGTTTCGCACTAACGACAAAAGAATTATTTTACTTTCTTCGCCTTGAAAATTATCGACAACGGTTATTCTGATCTTTTCCAACTGTGGATGATTTTTTCGATTCTGGGGAAGAATAGATGTAATTACGATGTGGCACATAAACTAAATAAATCCTATTAGTTACATTTAAAAGTTGAAACATTTGTCCATTGTAGGTAGTAAGAATGACAATGTCTTCAGGGCGATAGTTCTGCAAAAGTAGATAGTTGGCAAGCGAAAGCACAAAATGAGCCTCGTGCATGTTCCTTTTAGTAGTTTCGTCAAAGGCCTAAAAATTGAAATAATTTAGTGTTATCTGCACATGTTCCTTGTTTGAATAATCTTACCCTACTTTCCTTGAAGTCATGATTGACGAAAAACATATTTTTCGCTACACCTCGCACGTTCTCATATTTCATTACGTTTTCATTGTCATTGAGATCCTTGTAGATAACAGGTCGAATGAGATTTGCAATTTCTGGTCTCATTCGATGCTGCGTATTCAGACAAACACAGTTCAAGTTATTGTTAACCATACGTTCGAATAACGAAACATCCATTTTGAATTTTTCACTTAATTTATAAACACTAGTTGTTGGACGCAGTTGCTTATGATCACCAATCAAAATTGCATGCTCGGTAGATTGGGTCAATGCTGCTATTATGTGTGACTCTAGAACTTCGGCAGCTTCTTCGACAATCACTAAAAAAAAAATAAATAAAAGTGATGAATTGCATAGAAATAGATGTTTCTCAAAATGTATCGCTCTTTTCTTGCATTACACGAAATGCCAATGATAAAAAAAATCTAATAATACGAAGTTATTTTAGTTTTACGACTAACATACTATATTGTTAAGTTATATTATCTGCGGGCATCTACATACTAGAGTTACTGAATATGTAGCTTAGACACGGGGACCCGCTGCTGGAAATTTTCAAATCGCAGTTTAGTTTCACTTTACTCCCCTGCAGCTGTACCTTGCATTGTTATGAAACCACCTGTGATCTATTATGTCCGATCAGCACGGATCTCGTAGCTCCGGTGTCGATTACAACCACAAAATTGAAGTTTCCAATTCGGCCACTTATGCACAGATCTTTTTCGCTGCGATGAAGCCATGAAACGGAGATGATGGTTCCCGGGACGTCGATTCCACCAGCCAACCTCTGCCCCTTCAGGTGGGCTTTTACTCGTTTCCCGGGCTGTTAGCGGAAAGGCCTACTGCTGTGAAATCAAGCCTCTTACATCCCGACGTAATTGTAGCATGATACTCCACGACATTCACTCTGCTTTGCAAACTCCGTTCTTTGACAATCGCATTCTTCGCTCTCCACATTGAGTTGCCGGAACCGACTGCTATTGCGCGAAATTTGTTGAGTAGCTTCGAAAGTAAGAGCATAACCCAAAACTTCGTTCGGTGCTTTCTTGCACGCCAACATCAACGCCTGTTATAGCTATCTATCTTGCAGAGCGTCGATATATGCATCCACAATTGTCCTCTCAGGGAAGGATAATAGCACTAGGCGTTCAAGAGAAAATGAAATATGAATAGGACAAACCCTTTACTCTTACATTGGGATCTGCCAAGTTCTATCAAAGAGAGTGGAAGTCTGGCCATTTTTAAATCATGTGTTAAATCAAGTTATATTATTCGGGATTATCAAGGCAATTTTATTGGCACTTTTGAGTGTTCTTTTATTCTTTTTTCCTTATTTCCCGACAAAAAAAATCTTTTATTGTCCGTCAAGAAGTTTTCACTATCTCGAGACGCAGAAACAAATCAAAAAATTCCCACTGTTTGCTCGGAAATTGTCTACCAATCGCTCGATTTCAATCATAAAATCCTGCTCGAGAACCTTCTTCCTTGTCGACCGCTGTCGTCCATTCCAACCGTCGAACTAAAATCCAGTGCATGTCGGCGTGCAACTTGATCTGAATTTGTTCGAGCGCCTCATTGTTGTTGCTTTCTTTCGCGGAAAAGAACTTGCAGGTGATCTTTTATTAGTGTAGTGTTGTTGTTGGGCAGTGTTGCAGTATTATCAAATATTAAATATGCAAGAAAATGCTACCGCCATATGGCCACCACAGCCCTGGTGTAAGCAGTTTTTACTCGCCCACGCGGCTTGTAAATTTTTTTAATAAATAAATAAATTAAAAACCTGTGGAATGGGGGCAGTAGAATACACCCATAGCCAGTCCTGCTTGCCCTAAAACTGGACACTCACTAGATCATGGGCTTACCACCCGTGATCTTAAAATCTAACTGATACGAGAAACGGATATAGCACCTTGGATACGGGTGGATTCCACGTTACGAGTTTTTGACATTCGAAAACTGACCATGATAGGCTTCAGAAACTTTCGAACATTGAATGACGGCGGTAGGGCTGGGTTCACACGGCCCATTCAGTGCCAATCGATGATCGACCGTGAAATGTTACAGGCTAACATCCAAATCATGGGCTGGAGCGAGATCAGGTGAACAAGAACAGGAGAAGAAAGAATCCGGAAACACCATTCTGTACGTAGGTCTTGAGGAAAAAATGGCGTGACGATCGTCCTTACATCTAGAGCCAGAAACAATTTAATCAGCTGGGAATCAATCTCGAATAGGATTATCGTCGTCGGACTTAGGACCAAGGTCAGAAACGTCACAATTCTGCAGTGTTACGCACCAACCAATGTCGCGAACACCTGGTGTCAAAGAGGAGGTTTATGGCCAACTGAGTACCACCTTCGAACGTGCTCCTAGAGGTTATATTATAATCTCAGGAGATATAATCGCCCAGGATGAGTCTGACAATACTGAACTAGAACACGTCATGGCGATCCTTGGGTTGGCACGTCATGTAATACTCGGCAAATGGTTATCGAAGAGACTCTTTTTCCATACAAGAGTGACTATAAAATATCCCTGATGATGTTACTTAGAACCAAATCCACCATTTGGCCATAAGTCGCGAATGGAAAAGTTTTATTTTCGATGTGCGAGCAAAACGTTGAGCTGAAGTGAGGAGCGATCACCACTTGATGGTTGCCTGCTTCAGATTGTACACAGCAGTCCAAAAAAAACGGGAGTATACCACCATTCCACGCGACAGGTCATCAACATTGGGTGAATTAAATGCTCACACTGGACGCCAAAACGAAAGCAATCAGAAAAGTATTTCTAACAAATGTTGAAGGATCTGTGCGATATGTGCCACTCGGTGAGAAACCCTGGATGTCGCAAGACACATGGTATAAGGTTGGCAATCGAAAAAAGGCAAATTGGCAATTGTCTCTTAACCCGATGTCAACCAAAAAACTCTCGAGGTGAGACGAAAACAACCGCGATACTCATATAAAGCTTAAGAAGGCTGTTAGACGCGAGAAGAAAAGAGCCATTGAAATATGACCAATAAGGTGGAATCTACGACATACCTTCAATATGGGTTCACTATTTAAATTCATGACACAGTTGAAGATCAGGAATTCCACCTGGTGAGAGATATCAACGGAACTCTCCTTAATATGAGTGAATACCAGTTGCGTCAATGGAAGGAATGCTTCTCTGATATTTTAAATATCTTGTTAGAAGAAGAAATTCCAGAAACAGAAAAACTGCCAAACATTCAGCCGCAACAATCCTCTATTAGGGACGATCCAGATAAGGAAGAAATAGTTTCTGCCATTCGGTCAATAGCCGGAAAGAAAGCTTCAGGTATCAGGTATTCAGTTACCAACTGAACTCCTCAAAGCGGACCCGAAAATAACAGCTGAAATACTCCTCCTACTGAAGTGTGGAGTGAAGGAAGATACCCGGCTGAATGGAAAGAGGGCGTCATTGTGAAAATTCCGAAGAAGGGCGATCTTCGGTATTGTGGCAATTGGCGTCGTATATGTCTACTTACTGCCATATCGAAAATCATGGTAAAGTAATTCTCAATAGGATTAGAGATGTTGTAGAGAGCACTATCGAAATTTATCAAGCCGGATTCCGTAAAAGGTCGTCTTGTAGAGACCATACAAATAACCTACGAATAATATTGAAGTAGTCAACCGAAATGGGTGCGCAACTACATCTCGTGTTTGTGGACTTCGAAAAGGCTTTCGACAACGTTAAGCGAGATTACATATGGAATGCTTTGCGTAGGAAGCGTATTCCAGACAAGATTATAGCCATTATAAAAGAATCCTACGAACATCCAAGATGTCACGTCTTACATAGAGGAGAGCTTTTCTTGTGCGAATGGGTATTCTTCTTCTACAATGGCGTTACAGCCCAAATCGGACCTTGGCCTCCTGATATTCAGGTTCCTTAACATTTTATATTACTTATTCTGGAAGGGTTGTTAGCCCTTCGCACAACGCGAATGGGTATTGGACAAGGCTTATTATCACCAGCCCTGTTTCTGGTGGTAATAAATGATATCTTGATATCTGTACTGGAATGTGGGAAGGATAAAGATTTTCAGTTGGAACTGTTTAACATATCAAATTACTTTGATTTTGCTGAAGTCGTGTGTTTGCTTGCACATAACCGATCGGATTTAAAGTCAAATGTTCGCTCGTTGCATTCTAAATGCAAAGAGGCAACACTGAAAATAAATGTGCGTAAAACCAAGTACATGCACATGGGCTCATCAGGCCTTCGGTATCCTATTCCCTTTCTGGAGGTTCGCACGAAGCTTCAAGTATTTCACGCATGTGTCAAATCCATATTGTTATATGGTTATACTACATGGATAGTGACCATTCGGCTTGCCAAGAAACTGTAAACTTTCGTGAACCAATGCCTCCGACGCCTTTTAGAGATATTCTGGCCAGATGTGATCAACGAATTTTCGAGTACAACTGGACAGATTGAAATAGGAACTGATATTCAAAGGTGGGAATGGCAGTGAATCGATCACAATTTGAGAAGGGAAACAAGTCCTGGCGACAATTAAAGACCGATGCTCAAGAGCGAGTCTCGTGGAAGAGAACTATTTCTGTCCTATTCCCCTATAGGAGTTCTTAACAGGAAATTGATTAATAGAACATGCAAAAATAACAACCCCAATCCACCACCTTAGACTGCATATAGACTTCCCACGCACCTTCAACTTTTCCAAGCATAATAAAGTATCGGCCAACTTTTTGGCAGATATTTTCTGTGATATAATGTCGTATGTTGAATTATTTATTATCATTAATTTACGGCGTGATAAAGTTTCATAATTCAAATTTATCTAATAAGTCTTCACGGTGTAAAAAATTGTGCGAGCTATATCACTAATAACAATAACATCCCGATTGCGTCCATCAAAGCTATTTTCTGTTTGACGCTTTGTTTATGCTAAAGGGTAGTAACTGGGTAAAAATTCATATCCATATGCAGCACGTTGGAATAGTTGTCGTGGGCAATCTCAATGCTCACAGCAATCCTTAATCCTTAAATATTCTTCACATGTGGCCTATCAGAGTCGAGATACGGAGATATTCGCATCCATCAATGGATTAACAGCACAGTTAGCTGAGAGTCCTACCCGTCGACCTAACATTGCAGGTCAATTTGTAAGTTTAACAGACCTTTTTTCCTACAACTCATCTTTTACAATATGGCTGTGTTTGTACCTATTGCGCGCACAGTTTGCAAACTTTGCAAACTTTGGGGGGCAATTGACGACGATTTCTACAGTGCTTATAATTGGAGACTGTACTTCGAGCTGATAAGCTGTGACATGACCGCGAAATGTGTTATCAAGACAATACTAAAAGGTATGAGACTTTATTTCACCTTCCAACCTTAAAATGAGCAGGCCATGGAAAGACGCCTGGTTCACAAAGCAGTGTTTCAATGCCACTAGAACTAAAGAGCTTCCAAGAATATCGAAATAACCCAACTGCCGCTCACAGGAACTCATTTCTATTGACAAAACACAAATGCAATATAATTTTGAAATTTCGAGAATGACCAAAAACATCGATCGGTGAAAACCCCGGAACTAGAGTGTAGCCTAGTGGGTAGAATGTTGGTCTACAATGCGAAGGTCGTGAATTTAAATCCCAGTCGACTGCTTGGGTATACTTAGTTACCTCAATCTACGAAAATGAAAATTCGTAGATAGAGGGTCGTGCGAAGGGCTAACAAAACTTTCACAATGACAAATAAAAAATGTTAAGGAACCTGAAATTCAGTAGGCCAAGGCTCGATTTGGGCTATAGTGCCATTGTAGAAGTACAAGTAGAAAACCCCGAAAACTCCAGATATTTTAATCTTTTGTAAAATTGGTCAACAATCGTTTTACATCACTGCCACCCTTACATTTTCGAATTAGCGATATTTTCAGAATCCTGCACTTGGTTAATCAATGTTAGTCCGGAATGTCCTTAGGAAATACGCCTTCTCTATGGCCAAATCACTGAGCAAGCTTTCCTCAGATCTGAAAAGTCGCGAGCTTGATCCACATTTGCCAACTTGCTTTCCGTCGGGAAGCTTTAGGAGAGATCTCCTGGTGTATCTAACTGAAGGTTGCAACTCTTCCATACAAAAATTCAGTCAAGGTCTAGTACTTGAGCTTGACACTGGCATAAATGTCTCATACCTAAGCTTAGTGCCTTTGGCTTTAACTTAACCGTCTTCCGTCGGCTTTCAAACCTATCCATAGTTTCGCTGATGACAGCACGCTTGACCACATTTTCCAATTTGACTCTTCTGCGGAAGCACATCCGACTTCAATGTCTTCATACCATAATAGGTCAATAAATTTGATAAACTCAAATCTTAACTTAATCCTGGAATAGGACCGGAAAAATGAAGTAGAGTTTAATGCCTCGAATCCAGTCTTGCCATCTATCTTTTAAACCTAATGTTCTTATGTCGGTCGCTATAATGTCCTTCAATGGCGTACAGATTCCACCTCCTTCAGATTTTTCGTTATTTTTTGTAAAATTTAATAGTCCTCTTGACTGAAGTCAATACATCTACGAAGACGATTTTGATGACTCGAAACGTCTAGGCATTCTGCAGAAGAGTATATAAACTGCGAACAAGTCGGGCGAAACTTTATTATTCTTGGGACAAGTTGCGGATGAGTGGAAAGTCAATATGCAGGTTAGAGTGGTTAGGGAAGGCTAAGTGAAAGGGAGTTCTTGGGCAGGGCTGTTGTCAATTTAACAATATTTCATTCGTTTCTGCAAGTTTGGGTTTATATGAGGGGAGGAGGAGGGGTAATAGTAAGGGTGGGTGGATGTTAAAAGCTTTTTAATTAATTGCTTGAATCACGTCCAATATTCTCTGTATAGAATGTGTTTCATAGACGAAGTTGCATAGAATTTTCATAAAATTCGGTGTACTTTACATTCACGAAACCGAACATTTGTCTGGGAGGGAGTAGAGAAGGTAGGGAATCGTAAAATTTGATATTTAGTTTTATTTCGCTTCTCTTGTAAAGTGCTTGTATAAAATTTCAACTTCGTAGCTATTAGTTGATTTAATGAAATTGGTCGAAATCATAGTTTTGTATGGGAAGGGGTAGAAGGGCAAGCGCCATTTCAAAACTTTTAAAGCAACTTCATTTGAATTATTTTTATAAGTTTTTAAATTTGAAATTGATAGCTTTTAAGAGTTAGCTGATACCTGATTTCTTAAAAATGCTCGAAAAAATAATTTTGTATGGGAGGGGGTAGAGGAGGTAAGGGAATTGTAAAACTTGTGATGCAATTTTTTTTTTTCTGTTGCAAGGTGCTCGTACAAAATTTAAAGTTCGTACCTTTTAATTTGTTGCTTATTAGTTGATTTAATGAAATTGGTCGAAATCAAACTTTTGTATGGGAGGGGGTAGAAGGGCAAGAGCGATTTCAAAACTTTTAACGTAATTTCATTTCAATTATTTTTGTAAGTTTTTATGCAAAATTTCAAATTGATAGCTTTTAACAGTTAAGTGATAATTGATTTCTTAAAAATGGTCGAAAAAATAATTTTGTATGGGAGGAGGTAGAAGTTTTAAAGGGTTTCGACCAGTTAATATTTCGTATATTTAGGGATTTTTTTTAAATGCATTTCGCAAATTTTCAAGTTTCTACCTTAAAAGTTCACTCAAAAATTATCAGTTTATGTGTTTTTTTTTTCAATGCACATGAAACACCTTGTGCACGTTAAACCGGGGGGGTCAGTTTATAACAATTATGGATGAAGTTATTATTATTTTTGTATGTACATCAAATAGACGTATCCACATGTAAAATTTAAACTTTGTATCTTTCACCAGAGCCCTAAAAAAATCACTCAAAATTTTCGACATTTTTACTTATCACCTCCCTCCCCTTAAGCCTCCCAACTTAAAATTTTTACCAAAATTAACCATTATGTAGTTCTACAATCTGGCAAATTTTCGATTTGATATCTGTACTCTTTTTTGAAATATAAGGATTTGCAATTTTGAAAAGTGCCCAATTTTTGAAATGCTCCCCATTTCCCCCCACTACTATTATTTCAACATGTTATATTTTTTTTTGTATTTTTCTAGTATAGCTTAATATACGTTTCAAGTTTCAATCACATAACTTAAGAGATATATAGTTGAGATATTCATTTTTAAGTGTTTTTCTTTGCACCCCCCCCCCCCCCCCCCTGACCCTCCCCCTTACCATAATTAGCCACTTTCTAAGCTGATTCCGATGGAACTATAAGCCACCTTGATGGTCACAAAATATGAATTTTTGACGGTAAGTAATTTCTAAGATATAATCATTTGAAAAAAAAATTCGGCAGACAATTTGTTTTTAGCCCCCTATTTTCGGACGCCAATGGATAAAAAAATTAAATTATTTTTAAAGTTTTTCCCACAACCTTGTCTATATCTCTACTGATTTTCAACTTTCTATCTGCATTCGTGGTGGAGATATAAGCAAGTGTAGTTTTCGACTTTTTCCCTTCCCCGCCTCCCCCTTCCACCTAACACCCCCCAAAATTTAGAAAATAGAGCTCACTTACCCAATCAACAATCCACCCAAAAACGAACATTCTAGCTTTAACGGTCTCGGAGATATGAGTCCATATGTACGGTGTACGGCGGGACGGATTTTTTTTTTTGCATCTTTAGGCTAATTTAGTCGTGAAACGCGAAAAAAAAATTTCAGTGTAGCAAATTTTTTTTGTTTTTTCTTGTGTCGATCACAATATTTTATTATTAGAATAATAAAGTAAAAGTATTTTTTGTGTCTGAACTAGCTTCTATCTATTTGGTTGTTGCAGATAAAATGGCGACTTCCGCGATGAAGTGAAGTTAGTTGCGATTTTCACGTCTCAAACTGCCGCCAAGTGGCTCTGGTAGTAATGAATATTGAAGTAGAAATACTCCTACATTTGGTCATGGAATCATTTCAGTTTTGGACTTCATTGAGATAGGAGAGAAAAAAAATAAAAAAAACATGGAATCGAGTCAAAAACGGTTACTTTTTCTTTACGAATTCAAACTTGGCCACAACGCAAGGGAGACAACCAAAACATCAACAGGTCATTTGGAGCTGACACAGTAAGCGAACGAACCACACAACGATGGTTCGAAAAATTCCGATTAGGCAACATGACCCTTCAAAGTGAGCCATGTTGGCCATCGATAGACAACGACGGGCTGCGTTTACTAGTGGAGTCTGACTCACGCCAAACTGTAAAGGATATTGCAGAGAAACTGGGCGTACACTATTCGACAGTTTTCCAGCATTTGCAACAGCTTGGAAAAGTCAAAAAGCTTGATAAGTGGGCTCCGCATGAGCTTACTGAGCAAAACATGACGCGAATTATAAGAATAACGGTCAAAAAATTAAACGAGTTGCCGTATGAGACTCTTCCTCATCCACAATATTCTCTAGACCTCTCGCCAACCGATTACCACTTTTGTAAACACTTGGATCATTTTTTTGACGGAGAAACAATTTAACAATGAAGCAGCTATCAAAAATGCCTTCGAGGAATTTTTTCAGTCTAGAAAGTCGGACTCCACTTGTATCTCGTTGGAAGAAGTGTATTGCATCTGCTGGTACCTATTTTGATTAATAAAATTAAGTTTTATAAGAGTTAAATTTGTTTGAAATTTCACTAGCAAAGTCGCAATTTCATCTGCAACAACCTAATACAATATAATGCTTATATCCGGCCACGTCTTGAATACAACTCGCATATTGCTCGATCGTATCCAAAACATGTGATTCGTCTGATTGGAGATGAAACAGTCACGGCTTCCAAAAACTCCCTCAAGCATCGCCGAAACATCGGCTTTATTACATTTGTTATAAATATTGTAAGGAACTAAAAGATCTAATATGTACCTCCTTTCTTACATACCTCACGCAATACTCGCCAAGCTCTACGTGCTCACGAGTACACTTGTCGTGAAGAAATTTAGGCAGTCTTTCATCTTTCGGACGTCAATAGCTGTGTTTTTTTGCTAACAAAAATAGAGCAGATTAAGGTACTCCACAAAAAAAAAGATACAGAGTAGAAGTTCATTACTAAAGTTTCGAACTGGTAAGTTGTTACACTTGAAAACAATTTGACAGTTCTAATTCGAATTATCAGTTGTGAATTATAACAGGTAATTTCTGCTAAATATTGCGGATTATCGGCGATAATTTGACTAAGCGGATTTCTGTGCTCATTTTATCTTGCTGGAGTATAATAAGGCGGCTCTCTGCCCCAAATCGACTAGTTTCTGTGGACCATTGCATAGTTGGTGTCTTGTTGCGGCAGCCGAAAATTGAGCGGAACTTAAGCAGGAGGGCTATCACTGCGAGTAGATTTTTCAGTTGTTGAAGAAGTAAGGGCCTTGAATTTTTCTAGTGACTTGGCTGCCGCAGAGCTGTCAAGTGCACGTTCATCCATTATACCCAGTACATGTCACTGTCATCGGCAGTAAAGAATTTGCTGTACATTTGCCGCTGTCGCCAAGTACGAGTAGCTCCTTTTAAATAGGATATTGGCGGCCGCCATTACATGCCGTCTATTGCGGAAAGGACCCCAATCGAAAACGAAATAAAATATTGAAGATAATTCATTTTGTAAGAACTGTCGTTCATTGCTACCAACGGCTGGGAAATGAAAGTTCCAAGTTCTAAAAACTTTTAGGTGAGCTACCCCAGTGGTCTCACTGGGGTAGTGGTCTCACTGGGGTAGCTAGCCTACTCTAGATAAATAGAGTTATTGTTGCTTTCAATGTAATTACGCTAATCTGGTTCGGATACAGCGGCAAAAAAATACAGCTAATGATGTGGAATGCATTACCGGGCAATATATTTCCAATAATTCAAAAATATCCACCACTTCAGACTTATCCCCCTTCGTTTTCCTTTTAATTTTATTTTCCACTTGTTTGTCAACATTTATGCATTTCGCATTAAAGGGTTACTCCCTAATTTATTTCGATGGCCATACAAAAAAAATAGCTGTGCATTATAATTTTTCTCGAAATCTTTTGGTCACAGAAGTTTTCTAGCATACGGCCTCGTACACGGTACCCGGCCACATTTAGTTAAATTTAATCACCCGGTCAAGTTTAATTGCCGGGTTCTCGTTCCTCGATATTTAGAAAAAAATGTTGAAAAATAATTTTATTGAATACAGTACGGATATTTTACTTACCAATCGGAGTCTTCAGCAACTGTAAGAGTAAATTGCATCGCGTAGCATAGGTTGTCGTCATGCCAATAACTTTCTTGTTTTTGATCAAATTGTACTCAGAAATTTGTTTCAATTCTTCTAGCTTATTGGAAACGCGTCGCAACTCATTCTGTGATCGGAGCAAGCATTAACGCCATATCTCGTCAAATTTCAATCAAAACAAACCTGAATTTTTATAACGTTTTCATAGCTCTCCCCAGTTTTCTCATCGCTACGCTGCAATCTTTCGAACTCCTGCATCAGCTTCATATACTCGTTTTTCGTATTGTAAAAGCATGCTCCCAATCTTCGATCGCTGGCCGCTCCTTCCATCATTTGTTTAATGTTGTATTCATCCAAGAGTTCGTGCTTCGATTGGTTGCCCATTCGAACAATTTTAGTTGTGATCTGCAAAATGCCGGACAAAAACTGATCGAGGGCGTGATTCGTGTAGCAAATTATCAGTATCGGAGAATTTATGTTCTGGAGAATAGTAGACACGAGCTTCAGCCCGATAAAAGTCTTTCCGGTACCGGGCGGTCCTTGTATCAAAGAAAATTTTCGGCTGAGAGACTGCTGGAATGCGAGAAGCTGTGATTCGTCGAGCTTAAGGGACTCGGGTGGTGGGTAGCTGGACGGTTCCATCGGATTGAAAGTGTGATTCTGATATTTATAGTAATATTTTGTTGTATCTTTCAAGTAATCGGGAGGATGCGGATCTATCTAGAAAATTGATACTACAATAAGCATTCGTTATTCAAACAGAAACTTGTAAATTTACTTCAACGTCTACAATGTAATTCGATAGAGGAAAATTCTTTTCGTTGAGTCCGCGAAGCACACGATGAACGTGATGATAAGGCTCGAAATAAACTTCGCTTTCGAACATAATGAATTCGCTGTCGAAAATGTTCGTCATGTTGTACAATTTCATTATTTCGACGTGGATCTAGAACAGTTATGGTTTGTGTGCTAGTTAGAAAAGAAAATTACCATGATTTAATGCTTACATAACCCTTTGTTAAAGTTTCCAGATCTCGGTTCGATACGACCGCAAGAATGAGGTCATTGAATTCCAGGCTTGACGTGAAGCACAGCAATGTACCATACATTAATTTCTTCGGATTCATCCAAACGCTTTCGGTGGATGGTCCGATATTTTTTTCCCGTTGGTTGGCTTTCAGATCGACCAGCAGCATTTCGCCTTTTCGAGTTTTTGAATTCATAACGTCATTGAGCATGAATCTTGTTGATTTATAAAGACATTTCGTAGGAACTTCATCAAGGGAGTCGTGCTTTCTTAACTCGCCGATAAAATCACGCAGAGGCGCGATGAAATCTTCGCGTAAAAGCGACAAATGCGTTTGCAGATATTCCCGAATCGAAGCAAACTTTCCTTGAACAATGTTTGGCTTCATGTCGTCGGGTTCCGGCTCTTTCAGCTCATTGAGCGTCGGGTAGATCTAATTATGGAGAAGGGCGGTATTAGGATCTCCACAAAAACTGGAAAAATTACGCACTTCCTTAAATTTCGGATCCTTAATATCTGCTTCGATAGCTGCGAGCAAACTCTGGAGATCGGATGATTGCTTCCGGTTTCCGGTGCTTAGCTGAGGAATCAGTTTCTTTAATAAGGTACTAATGCCGTCATTCACCAGCCCAAAACTTTCTATGCTCCAGCAGATTTCAAGAAATTCAGCGACCGTCGTTGCGGTGCAAACTTTCTGATCGGTTAGGAAGCTCCCAAGTTGCGTGAGAAGACTGCCTGATTGCAGGAATTTCGTAAGAAACTCCTTCTGCGATTCCTGAAGTGGCAATTTACATAATTTGCCCAAAACCTTGAGAATAAGCGTCAGATGCTCGTGCGGTAGGGTTTCTCTGAAGCACTCGAAGAAGCCGCAGTCCGATTGGTTCACTTCCAGGAACAAATTCAGTGGCTGCTGATCCGAAATGAACTTCAGCTTTTTGCCTGAAATTGCCTGCATCTTATCCTTGGCGCTGCCCTTGCGTCCACCTCCAGCATTCGAATCATTTCTGGATTGCGGTAGATCATAATTACCGCCATAATCTAAAAATAAAACGAGTTAAAACCCGCAAAAATAATGCGCAATTACCGGGCCTGACCTCGATCATCGACAAAATGTGGCACATTGTGGCCGTCGAATGAAAAACTTTCCAGTTCGGTTTTATCGGGCTGTTCGCTCTTTTTCTGGACCTCGTGCACCATGTCATCTATGTCCTTTTCAAACCAGTCGTCATCAGAGCCGGACATTTTCGCACTATAAACACACTTTTTACTAAAAACTTAAAACTTCAGTTTCCGTTTGAATTCACCAAAGTCTCGTCAGCAATATTTTTCAAGCCTGCTAAACATAAACAAGCCCAATCTGATTTTGACAGGTGTTAATGATGATTTCCAAGTGAAAAGAACACGTTTGATAGGTGTACAGTCAGATGCAAAAGTAGAAAACAGATTTTAATTAACCCCAATTCACAACGCCTCTCAGACTGACTAAGAAGCAAACGCTGTCTGTTGACCCCTCCATGAAACGAACAACCATGCTGAGCCAACTTCATATAAGATTTTCAAGTATTATTAAGTCTTCTACACGAAAATAAAGAAGTGCCACTTTTCCGAGTGACCCGGGAGGTAGTTGCAACACTCGTTTTTTTTAATGGGGTATCGCCGGTAGCCCTAATCCCCGAAAAATGATTGTATTGCGGGCGCAATCATTTGGGCTGGGAAAGAATCGACACGATTGTCAAGCTCGAAGCGGAATTGCAAGCGTTAATTAAGACCGCGGAGGTGGATAAAACATCGCCAACAATTTGGAAATTTCGTATTTACCAAAACCTTGACAGAAGTAGACAATAAACAAGACATTTTGGTAAAAAATAGAGAATCACAAGTAAATACAAAATCTTGCAACTGAAAAGCTGAAAAGAAATTCGATATTATATTAAAAAGCGGTCTGTTAATCAGTTTGTTTACAGCAGCTGGCTGAATGGGTACACCGTGGACTACTGAGCGATTTTTGTTTTATGTCCTTTTTCTCCTCCAACCGATAATTGTTGACTGGTTTGCATGTCAAACTCATAGACCTATGTCTAATCAACAGTTTTGATGCGCTTCATGAATGTAGGATCAGAGTTCGCCAGATTAATCATGTCCAAAAAGACATGTTCACCGTACTTTTTTTGAAGAAAATTCAGCTTTATCGGAACATGTCGAGCAAGGACGCGTTTCATGGCCAAAGTATCATCCAAAATGGAACGAACGGACTCGCGAGAAATGTCGAGCTCTGCTGCTATCTCCCTAACACTGACCAGACTATTTCTGAGCACCATTTTCTTCACTTTATGAATGTTACCAAGAAAACAATTTTGAAATGTTATATCCCAGACTAATTTTAATTACAATTTCCCGATACTTTATGAACACAATGTAAATCATGCAAATAAAATAAACAATTAAGCATAAAGAAAATAATTGATTTTTTTCTCTATCACAATACAATAACTACGAATTTGTACTGTTCAAACACTGAAACACACTACTATGTACTAATAATTAAGCGCACTACTCTTTTGAGTCAACACGAATAGTTAAAATTACATTTTTACTTTTATTACAAATTACACAGCGCATTTTTATGAAAATATTTGAAAGTAAGAATTTCTATGAACCGAATTGACAATACTCTTCTGAAAATTCAAAAGCGCCATTTCTTGATGTTGGCGAAATCTTCAAAAACTCATAAAAATTGCGGTGCGCCATCTGGTGACACATCGTTGGAAAGAGAAAAATGACGACCTCTCGCTCACGCATTTTGGAAAATGTGTTAGTAGACCAAAATTCACCAAGTGTTCTTATATGAAGTTAGCTCAGCAAGGGCTCGTCAGCAATATTTTTCAAGACTGCTAAACATAAACAAGCCCAATCTGTTTTTGACAGATGTTAATGATGATTTCCAAGTGAAAAGAACACGTTTGATAGGTGTACAGTCAGATGCAAAAGTAGAAAACGGATTTTAATTTACCCCAATTCACAACGCCTCTCAGACTGACTACGTAGCAATCGCTGTCTGTTGACCCTACAATGAAACGTACAACGTTACTTAAAATTTTTTTTGCTTACTAATTCGAATCTGACACATTGATGTTCAGAAGAACTAAAATAAATTAATACGGTTTGTTCGAATTAATTTATGTATAGAGGTGTTTTTAATAGTAAATATTTTGTTTCTCATATCGTAAACAATGATTTTAATTTAAAACTGTATTAAAACAACACAGAGATCGCACTGAAATACGTTGCATTTGAATTCCCCACTCCTTGCACCACCTCCTATACAAACTGTACTATTTCATGAAACACTATGTATAAACCAATTTTCTCAACATTTATCGAGCTCAAATTTTGTAGTAAATTCTTAATTAGCATTATTATTAATCACGGAAAGAATTAACCGACTAGTTTCCCTCTCATGAAATGCGGCACAATTTCACAAACTGAAATATTGATATATACATTGTTGTACTTTTGATTTTAAACTATCCATTTCTTATTTTGAGTGTTTTTGATTTTTTATAAATGTCTAGGAACAGGGCAAAGAATTTATTGCGCGCGTTGTTTTTAGAATGAGTGAGCGAGGAATGATAGGGTCCCTAGGCTCTGTTCGGATACCGGACAAGTATTCGTCGTCGTCTTGCGTTCTTTTAGGACTGTCTTCCGCTAATTCAGAGTAGTGGTGGACGAAAAACATCCAGCTAGGCGAATATACCGCTCAGGGGTAGTACGGTATCATGGTCTTTTCCTGTTCCACTTAGCATCAGCACAAACTAGGATGAGGATTTCTTAGGTCAATGACCGACCCCGAGCTCCTAACGTATGAGATCAGAGATACATTGAATTTTTGGAGAGGGACAAAACTGTTGTGCACACCTGGTCTATGTGACAAAATACCAAAATCAGCAAAAGTAATCGAACTCATGGACATTGCACCTGAAATCGATTACTGTCGCCAAATTATGTTGTATCAGGAATTAATTGCACGCGACTTACACTTACAGCCCATGCATGACTCATATACAATGCAAGTAAACACTTAATTCTAAGATACAAATCAATAGATAAGTAAACTGAAATGCATGACTCATATACAATGCAAGTAAACACTTAATTCTAAGATATAAATCAATAGATAAGTAAACTGAAATGCTTGCAACATTCTTTTCTTAGACAAATATACACATTATAAAAGAAGAAGGATCGGACTAAAGGCCGATCAGTTTGAAGAAGACCTTTGAATAAAACACTACAAGAAAAACATGTGTTGATTTTATTCTTTGTTAAAGAAAGATAAATTTCGTGACTGGCGCAGTCGTCCGTCTAAGGAGGGAGGAACCACTTAGATTCGAACCTTTAAAACGTAGATCCACTAAGTACTTTGTACAAGGATCATTCGTCCGCTAATAATTCAACAAAATTAAAAAGTGCAATTTTATAATTCAAGGGATATTGCAAAGCCCTAGGCTGAATTTTAAAAGAATTCGCCTCTGACCTCTTTATTTAAAAAGTGAGTCAGAATAATAGAAAACAGTGCTAACCCAGAATAAAAAAAAAAAAAGAATTTGAAAATCAAATTCTAATAAATCTTTAATTAATAAGGGATATTGCTTGAACTTTAAGAAAATTCGACTCTGATCTTTTCAAACGAATCGAATCAGTTTACAAAAAAAATTTTATAATAAATAGTGAATACATTTTACTCAGAACGATGGCGGAACCAGTTCCAATTGTCATGAGTTTCGAGAATCTCATAAGAGAAGCCAGAAGAATACCAATATTTGATGGAGATAACGAGAAGACCGCGATCCAACCCTGGATACGAGAAGTAAACGACCTCCTAATACTTACGCAGCAAGGACCACAACGAAGCTACATATTCAACATAGCCCTTACAAAACTACAGGGAGAATTCAAATTCCTGTTAAGACCCCCTATAGGGCATAGAACAGGGAAACAGAAACAGGGAGAAGCTAGACACGTAATTCAGCGAGCAAGTCAACAAACATGGGACCAGATTCGAACGATTCTCATCAATAGTTTTGGGGTCACGCAGACATATAGTAGCACCATCAACGAAGTACATCAAGTACGATTCAATAGAAATATTGATATTGTACCTAGTCAAGTCATAAATATTGGTACACAGAAAAATCGACGCCAAATGAAAACGAATTAATATTTTTCAAAACTTTTTTTTTCTTCTTTTTATTGGGCTATTCAATGGCTACAAATCTTAGAACAACTTATTCGAAATGACTTCCATTTGCCTTCCGGCACGACTTGAAACGATCTGGCCACTCATCGATCGCGAGACGCACTTCATGTATGGGGAAATTGCCCACTGCACGGACAAGAGCTCGCTTCAACGACTCAATATTTGGGTGTCGAGTAGAGCAAGCCATGCCCTCTAATACGGACCACAACTTGTAATACAACGGGTTGAGGTCTGGACTACCAGCTGGCCTATCATTCGTTGATATGAAGTCCGGAACTTTGTTTTTGAGCCAGATTTGAGTCGTTTTTGCCTTATGACCTGGAGCAAAGTCTTGCTGGAAAGTCCACGGCTTGTTGGCGAATATTGATTGGTTGAGAGGCTTCACAATGGGTTCTAAGACGGTCGATTGATATACTTTGTCCGATGTTTTCACTCGTTTCTCGCAAAAATGGAGCTTGGTAACGCTATCGTAGCTCACTCCCCACCATACCATTACAGACGCGGGATGGTGGCCTCTTTGGACCCTCGGGATGAGTTGGGATGCTTCTCTGGATGACCGAGCATACACACGGTCGTTCTGTTTATTGAACGATTCTTCTACGGTGAAGATTTTCTCGTCAGTAAACAGAATTTGTCAGTGAGCGTTCTTCGCGTACCGGCTGCGTAACACTTTCGATTTTCGCTTGCGTTTTTCCTTCAATGCGGCCGTGAGTAGGTGTCCAATGTGTCGCTTGTACGCACTAAGTCCTAAATTTTCTTTGATAATGCGAGACATGGATTTTTGCGAAATTTGCATTCCCCGCGACAAGATTTTCTGTTTTCGCAGCGGTTTTCGGTCGATTCGTTTCTTCACGGCTTTGATCGCTTTCGGAGTTCTCACAGTGCGCGGACGGCCGGATCTTTGACAGTCTCGTACTCCACCAGTATCCTCAAACCACTTCACAGCACGATAAGCAAAATTGCGAGTGATTGCAAGCGGTCGCAACGTCCAAAAGATATCACCTTTTTCCATGTTGCATTTAAGTAGGCAAATTACAACAATACGATTTTCGATGTCGCCCCATTCCATGATTGTAAACAATTGATGCCAAAAACTTTTTACGTGGCAATGAAGCAGAAATGTCAACTGTCAAATCGCAGTCAAGATGAAATGGATGCGCCCAATATTGCATTCGTAATGAATGCGTTTAGTTGTGCACCAGTATTTATGACTTGACTAGGTATATTATAAGTTAAGTGAATTATTAAATAAATTGAATACGAAGTTTATGCAAGATCAAAACGCAGAACAAAATAGAGATTTTAATCCTTCAAGAAATGAAAGTTTAGTGTTAAATAGATTCAAATCGTGCATTGTTGAGTATAAGTCATTCCTAATTGAGAATAGAGGTTGCCAAACCTTAAGTGAGGCATATTACCTACTAAAAAATATTCAGCAGTCACATTCTGAATCAATGGCTGTTGATATTCAAAGAAAGTTTAATTGTAATCAAAATTTCAATAGAATTTCCAAAGACTTTAAACAAAATATTAATAACAACCAAAATCGAAACTATTATATCAACGAAAATCAAAATCGATTCCATAAATTCAACAACAACAATAATTATTACTATAACCACCAAAATTCACAAAGAAGTAGAATAAATTTTCCAAGATACAGAAATAATCATCAAGGTTTTGGAATAAGTAATTCTACACAACAACGCTTAAGCCAAAACAGGGATAATTATTATCAACACATTAGGGCAGAACCAATGGAAACAGACCAAAATTACCACAAAATTACTACTCAGAAACCCATTACCCATAATTACATTAACAATAGACGGAGAAAGTATACCAATTTTGATTGATACAGGAGCTTCTACGTCAAGTATTGATAAAAATTACTTAAAGAAAAATGAAAAAATTAAATTAATCAATCCTATTCAACTAAATGGATTAGGAGGGTGATATTTAGTAACACAAAAAGTAAAGTCAAATATGCCTACAGAATTTGAAATGCCGGTAAGTCATAAAATAATATGGAGTATAATGGAGTTTACTAACAAACAATTTAAAGGAGTAATAGGACAAAATTTACTGAGACCATTGAATGCGAGTATCAATTTAGGGGAAGGTCTTATGATAATTAATAACAAAAAATTAAAACTCAATTACGCAATACCAGAAGAAATAAATTATCAAACCGAATTGCAAGGAAATAACAATACACTAGATGAGAAATTATATGAAGAATTAAACTTGGAAGAACAGCAAACATTGAGGAGATTATTGAAAAATAATAAGGACTTATTCTATCAAGAAGGATCTAATTTAACATGCACAACGCAGACTAAACATGAAATAATAACCAAAACAAACAAAGCACTTTACTCAAGAACATATCGTTTTCACCAAGTACACGAGAAAGAAGTGAATTCTCAAATAGGGGATATGCTCAAACAAGGTATCATCAAAACTTCTAGTTCACCTTATAGTTCACCCATTTGGATAGTACCCAAAAAAAATGACAATTCAGGAGTAGCTAAGTGGCGAATAGTTATTGACTATAGAAAGTTAAATGAGCAAACAGTCGAGAATAAATTTCCGATTCCGAACATAGTGTGATGACACGAAATCCAATCACCCATTAATATCATAATATACAGATGGCAAAATCAAATCGTAACCTGCCCTAATCTGTAATTCAATGCCAAGACGAGTATGCATATCTACTACATGTTATTGTAAACAATAACAACTGATATGAACATAAACGGCATAAGACCTCTACTCTCACAAGCTATGCAATTATGCAAGACTTGTAAGAGGTAAGCAAAAATAAAATAAAAACAAGTCCCCATGTGCGCACTGCTATGTATGTGCCCAGGTGTGACTAATGTCTTAAAAAAAAAAAAAAAATAATAAAACAATTGTACGATGGGAATTTCGGTTTCGTGTTATCACAAGTAGTCAGCATTTTCCTAAGGGAAAAATAATAAAACAATAATTTATGAAAATGAATTGATTGAACTCTGAAATCAATCAGCAAATTATTGGCCTAGATTTTAGAGTTCAACTCAGGACAATTCAATTTATGCATTTTGTTGTATTAAAAAATTATGTTTAGTTTAGCAAAAAAATTAAATATAAGCTAAGCCTAAAGCTAAGAACTTTGTCAATATATTTTTGAACCTAACTGCTGGAAGTATTCGGCAACGAGTCAAAGTATTTTTGAACCTAACTGCTGGAAGTGTTCGGCAACGAGTCAATATATTTTTGTACCTAACTGCTGGAAGTATTCGGCAACGATTTTCGGCAGAAAGTGAAAGTGCAGACTAATCACCATATTACGACGAGTTTATTCCGATTCAGCGAAGCCAACCTGAAAAGGACATCATCTTCCAACAAATCAGCGTTTGGACATCTTCAACGACATCGTCAGGTGAACCTCTACACCGTCATCAATCACATACATCATTGGACATCATCTTCCAACAAACCAGCGTTTGGACATCTTCAACGACATCGTCAGGAGAACCTCTACACCGTCATCAATCACATACATCATTGGACATCATCTTCCAACAAGCCAGCGTTTGGACATCTTCAACGACATCGTCAGGAGAACCTCTACACCGTCATCAATCACATACATCATTGGACATCTTCATCGACATCGTCAGGAGAATCTCTACATCGTCTTCAATCACATACAAATAAAACAAAATGGTAAATATCAGTGCGTTTTGGTTAACTAATTTTAACTAATTGGTGGACGGAAGCTCGCCTTGGGCCTTAGGGCCAGATGTGCGTGCGGCCTTTGGGCCGGGGTCTTCCTGAAACCGCATTACCCTTTAAAATTGTGTTTTATAAAAGGACCGCCTTGGGCCTTAGGGCCAGATGTGCGCGCGTCTCCAATCGACTTCTCAATTCCCGAAGTTTTCCGGCATAAGAGCCGCTCTTCAACTAAGTTCTCGGCATAAGAGCCGCTTTCCTTGACCATTTTCGGCATAAGAGCCGTTCTTCAACTAAATTCTCGGCATAAGCGCCGTTTTGGAATTTGATTCTTCTCTCTACTTCTTTCCCTGTACAACATTTGTTATCGGGATTACCTCGGATAAAATGTATTACATATCCGATATAAAATCAGCGTAACATTTTGGCGCAGCTGGTATTCGTGCCTCACACGTTGCCTTGCATTCAGTCACACCTGTAACGATTCAGTAGAATCTTATCGAAATAGAGATAACATTCTCTATTTCTGGCGCAGCTACAAATTTAAATATAAACACATTTATATTGGATTTCATGGCATTTATTAATTTGCTATAGTTACAAAAAATTGAGAAAGTTTTTTTTTTCTCATGTCCAAATTGTTTTACGGGTACAATGATGACGTATCATTGTACCTATGAAAATTACGTTTTCATTCCATGTTCCCATCACTAATTTACTTCCTTAGTTTTTTCCCTTATTATTACAACGTTCTCCTTTTTTATTAGCTAACACTAAAAGAAGCGATTGCAGCCGATCCAAAATGTGGACCTAAGCCGATAACGCTGGAAGAATACCGAAAAAGACAGACCCACAGACCACCAGCGCCACAATCACTACCACCGATAAGGCAAAAAACCCGTGGAGGACAGAAAGCACAAATTCGGAAAAAACGAAAAGATCTACACCGACTCATATCAATATCGGTAACAGAAAAAGACAGGCAAATTTTCCAAAACCAACTGAGGGAATTACGACCAGTTAAAAAAGAAAAATCGGCTCCTCCTACACACGACACGAAAGAAAAAACGACTCCATCTGGGCAAATAACAACGGCGGATCCCACAACAATATACAATGAAAGGGAATGGAACGGACAATTAGAATGGGATTACAATTACGACCCCCAATCAAAAACTGATTATATTGTGTCATTAAATAAACAATTTGAAAAAGAATGGAATAGATAAAAAATTTTTTCACAGTTGTAATTCTTCTTTATAAATAAAAAATAAAATATTTAAATGAAAACGTTTTTTTTTTTTTCCTCTTTACGTAAAAATAAATATTACTCGTACTTCTTATTTTTCACAAGTACGATATCAGTTTTTTTTTAACAGAACTCACGATATGAAAGTTAAAATTTCATTTTGAAATTATTTTATGACTACACTCAAATTTGAGAAAGTTAAAATTTTTTTTCTACTTGGAAAAGGTGTTAATGTCCACTGCGGACTATGATGAACTCGCATTCTTGCTAGAAGTAATAAGTACTCTAGCCGAAAGAAGTAAAATCGAGTTGATTTTGAACAAACCTTCACATATGACTACAGAAACCCCAAAAAACTCGCGAGAAGCAAAAACTCTGCTTTTAGAATTAAAAGACCAGATGGTCCAAGTTGATCCAATCAATAGACCAAGCATAAATCTTTTAAAAACCAGATCAGGAACTGCGTATCCCCGTAGTAAATCTACATCGGAACCACCACTTCCTGACACTCCATCAGTTAGCTCTGATACCTTTATCAAAGTCAATTCAGACAAAAATAAAGAAATGGCTACCGATAATTTAAACATCAGTATGTCTCCTTCATCTCTCAAAGATATATTTGAGATTATATCAAAGATCCCAGTATTTACAGGGGAACAAAGTCATAACATCCATGCAGAATTAGACAAGTTTCTGGCATTATCCAGAGCAGCATACAGTACATTACTGGAAGATGAGCAAAGGATATTTTTAAATATATTTCCTAAGATGGCGGTGAGCGGAGACGCTTATCAGACACTTAGAAATCAAGATTTCAAACAATTCTCAGACATCGAATTCACGCTAAAACAATTGTACCTACCAGTAAAAGATCTGGCACTGCTATATGAAGAACTAAGAAACATAAGGCAGCTTAATGGGGAAAGTATCCAACAGTACGGTACAAAGTTGGAACGAAAATTAGCGGATTGTATAAACGTTATACGAATTAAGTATCCCGACAATCCAAACGCTTTATTACTAGAATATGAAAAAAATGCAATTCTCGTATTCAGAACAGGAATTATAAGTCCATCGCTAAAACGATATTCGTTGACTCTCAAAGAGTCAACACTCAAAGAAATAATGCATAAGGTGAGCGACATGGAAAGGCTTGAAAACACCACTGTCGGAACAATAACAAACAATACCATTACACCAGAACTAATTGCTCAAGTATTGAGTAATCTGGGCTCAGGTAATGCGATCTATAACAATTCAAATCAAGCACCAAACAATAGATTCCCCGAAAATCAGAGGAACAGTACAAAATTTCAAAATAGCCATCGAAATCAAATCCAAAGAAACGCGGGAAATCCTGGCCACAGCAGCCAAAATACACGATATAAAGGAAATCAGGGAAATAACAGTAGTTACAATCCTAATGGTAACTACAATGATACCAGAAACCAGAGCAGAGAGAATAGCAATAAACAACCCATTCTGTGTTACACGTGTGGTAAACCAGGCCATACGTCAAGGGAATGCAGATCTAGAAATAAATTCTGCACAGTATGCCAAAAATACGGGCATTACAATAACGAATGCCAGGCGCGAAGGGAACCCTCACAAATCAACAGGTTGGAAGCCCAAAGAGCTTCTACTCCTGATAAAAGATGTGATTTCTGCCTTAGCACAGAGCATAATATAAGCCAATGTTATGCCAAAAAACGATGGGAAACTTGGAACAATCCGGAAAACTACAGAGGGTTGACCGAAGACACCTCAGTCAACCAATAAAACCAACAAAATTAATAAAAGGGTGTCCTGGAGGGATCCGCAGTCCAATGGTAAGAATACCATTAGATATAGCCAAAGAAAAAGAAGTAGAACTCCTTGTGGATACAGGAGCAGAATTAAATTTGTTAAAGATAAACGCATTAAAAAATAGAAACATTATCAATAAAGAGGAATCGATAATCTTGAATAGTATGCATGGACAAGGGAGAACGAAGGGAACTTGTCAAGGGGAGTTGCAACTAAAAACCAACATTCCCTGTAAATTTCATGTCATAAGCAACAATGACCAAATACCTGGAGATGGGTTACTGGGTACTGAGTTTTTATCAACCAATTGCATTGTGCACGGGCCGAAAAACCGGTTAATATTTCCGCAAACTAAGAACAACCTAGAAAAATTTAGCATTCCGATATATGATGAGAAGTCGTCAAGTGCAGAAGAGTCCCATCCTAAAAAGATAGGTACACCTGCTGCATCGCTTCCACAAAGTACGGCTAGTGAGAAAAAAGATGGTTCGAGCGTAATGAATATTACGACTCAAGACACAAATTCTATCTCACAGTCGAAAAATTTTATAACGACCAATGAACTAAACGAAGATAACAAATTATGTAGTGCAATCAAAAAGTCACCAAGGCCTAGCAAACCTAATATGGTCGACTCCATGATTGCATCAGTTTGCTCAGAATTCGTTTTATCAGGAAGTTTAAAAGATACTTTAAATATAAAGTCTGCTAAATCAGGTAGAGTCATAGAAAGCGAAAAATCGGAAGAGTTACCAGTAGACGTAACTCTCGGCAAAACATTCTGTAACGAAGAGTTGTCTAGTGCGAACGATAACCAACTTAGACTTAGCAAATCTAACTTGGGAAAGACGTTTGCATCAATTCCCACAGATTGTCGTAATGAAGAATTGGTACATGTAAATGCAAATCAACCTAAGCCTAGCAAACTTAGCGTTGAAGGACCATTTGCATCAATTCGCACAAATCATCAGAATGGAAATTTGTCTAGTGTAAAGAAAATCCCAACCGAGCCAGTTAACCTGTGCTCGATTGAGGATTCTAATGCATCAATTTCCGATAGCAATAAAGATAGAGTTCATTTCCCAAAAATACAAGAGATAAACCAAATAGTAAACAAAGAAATTATTGTGCCAGCACGCACCGAAAAGATAATACAATTTGAAGTATTAAGAAGCGAGGATTTATTTTGCCACGCGCAGGAAATTAAGGAAGGTATATTCATACCAAATTGCATACTTAAGCCGAAAGATAATATAGTAACGGTTAGCATATTGAATAATAATGACAAAGAGGAGAAATTGAAGAAAATAGAACCAATATTAGAGCCATTGAGCAACTACAATGCCTACAGATTAACAAAGAACAATAAAACAAAACAAGAAGAAGAAATAACGAACGACACGACGTCGAATACTAAAGTTTTAAATATAAGGAAAAGTATAAAACATACACGATTAAAGAAAATATTAGAAATGATAAAAACCGAGGATAATTTAAATGCGGAAGAAGAGGAAGCAGTACGATCAATTTGCGACGAATACCAGGATTTATTCTACTTACCTGGAGAAGAGCTGACTTATACGGACGCAATCCGTCACAAAATACCTACACCCACGGATCACCCACCCATCAATCAAAAAATGTACCGACTACCTGAAACACAAAAGGATATAATACAGGAACAGGTTCATGACATGCTAGAACAGAACATAATTACACCAAGCAAAAGTCCTTGGAATTCACCCTTACTGGTAGTACCAAAAAAAGCTGGAGCCGACGGAAAGAAAAAATGGCGAGTGGTGGTGGATTTCAGAAAACTCAATGCCATCACCATTGGAGACGCTTTTCCCTTGCCAAGAACCGAGGATATATTGGACCAAATGGGGAATGCCACTTACTTCACCACTCTAGATCTTGCTAGTGGTTATCACCAGATAGCCATGGATGAAAGTGATCAAGAAAAAACAGCGTTTAGTACGCCTTATGGGCACTACGAATTCCAACGAATGCCGTTTGGACTCAAAGGAGCACCAGCTACGTTTCAGCGAACGATGAACCATATCCTTACGGGAATACAAGGGATTAAATGTTTCGTATACCTAGACGACATAGTGGTCTATGGAAAGAGCATAACGGACCATAACAACAAATTGAAGCAAATTTTCAACAGACTACAGGATTATAACTTGAAACTACAACCTGAAAAGTGTAATTTACTTCGAAAGGAAGTTGTGTACTTAGGACATAAATGCTCCGCAGAAGGGGCAAGTCCCGATCCCAAAAACGTCGTTACTGTTAAGAATTTTCCAATACCGCGTACAGTCAAACATGTTCAGTCTTTTCTAGGATTAGCGAACTATTACAGAAGGTTCATACCAAATTTTTCAAAAATTGCGGCACCAATGAACAAACTTCTCAGAAAACGAGTAAAATTCAAATGGACAGATGAAAGTCAAGCATCTTTCCAAACTCTAAAAGAGGCTCTGACAACAGAACCAATTTTAATTTATCCGGATTTTAGTAAACCATTTTTGGTTACTACAGACGCCAGTAACGAAGCGCTGGGAGCCGTTTTGTCACAAGGAAAGGTTGGGGAAGATAAACCCATAGCTTTCGCGAGCCGAACTTTAAACGATGCAGAGACACGATACTCAACAGTAGAAAAAGAACTACTGGCGATAGTATGGGCGGTTAAACATTTTAGGGCGTATTTGTACGGACGTAAATTTGTAGTACATACGGATCATAAACCATTAAAAGGGATTTTCAATGTTAAAGACCCATCATCTAGACTGATACGTTTCCACCACAAGCTATCCGAGTATGACTACAGTATTGAATATAAGCCCGGGAAGTATAATAAAAATGCGGATTCTCTTAGTAGGATACCAAAAGAAGACACAAAAACCCCCGAATCAAAGCTCGAAAAAACCGCATATTGCTTAGCAATAACCAGAAATCAATCACGGGAAATTTCATTGCAAGCCGCAGACGCCAACAAAAAAGACAAAAACAATACCACAACAAAACGGCAAGAGGATAATGCAACACTGATAATGGAAACCGAGAACGAAGATCAAGACACCGATAAAGAAATTCTTGAATGGGACATTCCAGACAATATTAAGGAACCCGAGATACTAACGGATAGAAACGAAATATCCACTATCCTCAAAGACTACCATGACCTTCCTTTGGGAGGCCATCAAGGAATTTTTAAAACTTACAAAAGAATTAAAAGAGATTTTCTCTGGCGAGGAATGATAAGGGACATAACGAGGTACATCCGCAGATGCCCCAAATGCCAGATAAATAAATCAGGAAAATCACATAAAATGCCCATGATTATTACGGACACTGCCAAACTCCCGTTCGATAAAGTATACATGGATATAGTAGGTCCATTAGAGGAGACTAATAAAGGAAATAAATATATACTAACCTTTGAGGACGACTTGACCCGATTAATGGAGGCCATTCCCATTCCTGATATGGAGACTAAAACAGTAGCACAACACTTCTTTGATTCTATTATTAGTCGGTTCAGGATACCTAAAGTATTATTAACTGATCAAGGCAGCAACTTTACTAGTCACATGTTCAAAGAACTCTGCAAATTCTTAAAAATCCGAAAAATACAAACTACCGCGTATCACCCGCAAACGAATGGAGCATTGGAACGATCACACAAACCTCTAGTGGAGTACCTCCGCATCTTCGTAGATAAAAACCCGAAAACTTGGGACGAGCACATTCGAGCAGCAATTTTCGTACGTAACAACACAATTCACTCAGGGACAAAGTTAAGTCCAATGGACTGTATGTTTGGTTTCACTTCCCAAATTCCTAATAACTTGAAGAGAGAACCACAACCGGTGTATGACTCCGAAAATTATTTCCTGCTACTGAGAAACAAGCTACAGAATACATACAAAATAGCTAGGGAAAACCTTCAAAGTAGCAAGGAAATAGCGAAAAAATACTACGATAAAAAAATTAAGCCCGTAAAACCACAAGTAGGACACGAGGTCCTACTCCGCGACCCGGTTAAAAACGGAAAATTAGCCCCAAATTGGCTAGGTCCGTTCAAAGTAATAGAAATCAATAGTCCGGTGAATACCACTATATTAATAGGAAAACGTAAACGACGGGTACACAATAACCGTCTCAAAGAATTCCATAACTAACTCGCCAAGTCTCAAGTCTCGCGTACCGTTCGAAAAATTATAAAAAAAAAAAAAGATATCTAGTTCTCGAAATAAAAAAAAAAAAAAAAAAAAAAAAACATCGAGCGACCGACCATACGATTTGAATGCTAGAATTGTACTATTTTTCGAACTTAACATACACCACGACCGATAAATAAAACAATCACATAATTCCCTACCGTTGCCTTTTTGCTGACCTAGCTAAGTGCAGCGATTTAAGAAGACAAATTATGTTGTGTTATGTTGTGAATGCGCCCCTATATAAAAAAAAAAAAAAATTTTTTTTTTTTTTACTTTTGATATACATACCTACATATAAATATGTATGAAAATTTATTACCTTATATTAGCGTACATTAATACGATGCATAGAAACATTAAAAAAAAAAAAAAAAAAAAAGAGAGAGAGAGAGAGAGAGAGATCAATTTCTGGAACCATTTTCCCGTCCAAATTTTTTTTTCTATATTTTTTTTCTCTCTCTTAGTATTATCAGAATAACTTTCTTTACAGTTGTCTAAAATCATTTTGATCACACTCAGCATCATGTACGCTACAGACATGACCATCAACGCAACGGACATCGCACCTTTAGAAATTACTACATTAAAAGGCACGGGAATTTTCTTCGAGAAAATAGGAGATGCAGCGATGTACAACGATCATTGGAGATTCGTTACCCAAGTCAGATTACCGCAAAGTGATCCGACTATACAATTCCTGTCCACCTGCGAACGAAGCATAGAGCAATTATGCAATGCATCGCACGGAGTAAAAGAAATTGGCCACTGCTCATATTGGCACAACATAATTAACGCTAGAATAATTAGAATCCGGGAAACTCTTGAAGAACTAGGGACACTGGGACACAATAACCGCCAAAAAAGAGGGTTATTCGACATTGTGGGTAATGTCGAGAAATTTTTATTTGGAGTAATGGATAGTCAGGATTCGCATACTATTTATAAAAAACTAGATAAATTAGATAGTCTTAATAAAGATAGCATAAATTTGGCAAAGAAACAGGTTACTCTCGTCAAATCAGCGACGGATACCTTGGGAAACTCATTATTGAACTTAACACGCCAACATCAAATATTGTTGGACAAAACCAATATATTTAGTACTGAAGTAGCCAACCGATTAAACGGTGTGGCCCAAGAAGTACATCATGTTCATATGATGACAGAAATCAACGAATTGGTACTATTCATTACTATGGAATTGGGAAAAAATAGATTCGGAGATTTCCAAAACTTCCTTCATTCTAGAATCAATCCAAAACCATAAATTAAGCCCGATAATCCTACCCCCAAAAACATTATTAGAAATTTACCACAACGTTACAACTCATGTGAATGAAGAATTTGCGAAAATAAACCTAGCGGAATTGAATTCAGTCATTCAAGTAGACGGGGTACAGTTAGAAGATAAAATTTTGATAAGAATACTAGTACCGATGCTCAGTAGTATCGTGTATACCCTAAATCAGGTCTACCTCTTACCTCAGTTAATCAAAGAAAACACTTATTCTGTATTTAATGTAGACATAACGTACCTTTTCAACTCTAGTCATTCTCAACACAACAGAGAATGGACCGAGAAAACGTTTCGCGAACATTGCACGAAGACAAACGCCAGTTTTTTCATCTGCAATGACCCCCAACCCAAATACATCACCCTCGACCCAGAAAACTGTATACTTAACGTATTCACAGATGCACTTTTTCACGACCCCAGCTGTCCGACTAAAATCCTTCGTAGATTTGAACAAATAATACAACCCCTAAATCAACCAAATGTCTGGCTTTACATATTTCATGAAACACATGTACTACACACCCAGTGTAATAATGGTGAATTTATACATCAATTACAAGAAACAGGGTTGATCAAATTACTGAAACCTTGTAAGTTCAGAATCAAAAATTTTATCTTACCTTTCAAAAATAACGCGGAACACGAATTGACAATACCACGACCAGTAAACAATTTCACACCCATCATTAACTTAACAAACACAATACTAACACCACCAACAAAATTAGAAGGAATTAACATATTAACAACTTTAAGCGCACACCAATTAAACAACAAGTTGAAAACAAACAGCAAAACTTTAAATGAACTTGAACAAGACTTAGATGATTTAGAATTCAAATCTAAACAGGAACAAAATGAAATGCAACTAAACATTCTTACTATGGGCACAATTATCCTTATTATTTCAGCAATACTGATAATAACCTATATAAAAATACGGAGCAAGTGTTGTAAAACAACATTAGTAGGGGCTAACAAAATAACTATATTGGAAACCCAACAAATTCCATCCCCAAACCCGAAAACACAAACCCGTTCACATCCTACAATACGTGAACCATCAGGGATAGACAGCAACTCTACCATCACATCAGCTGACATCCCTATACCCCCATCCCTACCTTCTAAGAACAAAGCGAGCATTAACATCACAACTAGATTACCAGAGAGGAAGGAGTCAATGTTGGATTTCTCCCTCAGCGAATAATGTTGCACACAAAATTTTCGTTTTTCACTTTACAATTATTTTTTTTACCCAATAACAGGTGTTCAAATTTAAATTTTTACAGGAACAACCTACTATCAATGTCAGCCCAGAAATGGTCCACGACCTTACATTAGTGGACTACACTGAATTCCTGGACTACCGACCGGAAGTAACGGTAACATTACTTAACGAAACCAGAGAACCCATACAGGCTAAGGCATTGATCAATACAGGGTCACCCATCTCACTCATGATGGGAAAAATAATAAATCATTTTACAATAAAAACAGAACCAGAAACACGAGATCCACTAACGAGGGAAATAATTTTACCCAAACGCAATTACGCCAACTCAATATTAAAACTGGACAAATATAAAATAAATTTTAAGTTATGGGTAGGGAATAATCAAAAAACAGACTTACCCTATGACTTGATCTTAGGACAAGATATTCTAGAAGATAAAAATTTAATAACAGTCATTTCGGAAGGAAGCTTGGTAATAAAACGGGAATCTCCGGGAGATATAATATTATTGGTAAACATCGACGACTATATTAACGACAATAACGACCCAGATCAGTCTGAAACTATAAACAATTCCGAAACCATGGTGAAATTAACGAACCAGTGGGGTGACGAATTCTTAATGAAAGCTCGGATTAACACCGGATCGACGGTATCGTTTATGTCCCCCACTGTGGCGGAAAATTTCGATTTACAGGCACATGACAATTGTGCGTACCATTTAGAAACAAATGACATACCCTGGGATTTGGTGGGTTACACAACTCTCAACTTATTAATTAATACTCATAAAATTCCCTGCAAATTCTGGGTACCGGGAAAATTACCAACGGGCCATACATTTGATTATGACATAATCGTGGGAACAGATTTACTTAGTCATCCACAAATAATAACAATAATCTTAAGGGGGAAAACTCGAATGTTCCAAAGGAGTATTGGGGACATATCCATAATATATAAATTAAAATAATCAAAATAATTAACTAATTTTGAGTAAATTCAATCAATATATAATTTGAGTCAAATTTTAATGGTTTATTAGTGATTTGATTTTTAATGTAGAATCATATATATAAAAAAAAGAAAAAAAAGGGGGATTATTGAAAATGAAAATGGTAAAACAATGAAAAAGTATAAATGCAATATACCTAAAGAATAACATATGTCATTGATTAAACAGTCAAAAAAAAAATATATGAAATAAATAAATATAAATATATTCTATTAAAATTGCAATTGAACTATGTACATTCAAAAAAAAAAAAAAAAATATATATAAGAAAAAATAAATCATTACATATTATAATTTACACAAAAAAAACAAAACTTTTTTGTTATTCGTTCTTAACAAAAATAAAGTATAAAATACAATGGGAAAATGTAAAATAGAATAAAAATATTGAGTATGTAAACATCTATTAAGAAATTAAGAAATAAATAGAATAAAAATAATAAAATAGAATAAAATAGAATAAAAATATTGAATATGTAAACATATATTAAGAAAATATAAAATAGAATAAAAATATTGAGTATGTAAGCATCTATTAAGAAATTAAGAAAATATAAAATAGAATAAAAATATTGAATATGTAAACATATATTAAGAAAATATAAAATAGAATAAAAATAGTGAATATGTAAACATATATTAAGAAAATATAAAATAGAATAAAATATTGAGTATGTAAGCATCTATTAAGAAATTAAGAAAATATAAAATAGAATAAAAATATTGAATATGTAAACATCTATTAAGAAAATATAAAATAGAATAAAAATATTGAGTATGTAAACATCTATTAAGAAAATATAAAATAGAATAAAAATAGTGAATATGTAAACATATATTAAGAAAATATAAAATAGAATAAAATATTGAGTATGTAAGCATCTATTAAGAAATTAAGAAAATATAAAATAGAATAAAAATATTGAATATGTAAACATCTATTAAGAAAATATAAAATAGAATAAAAATATTGAGTATGTAAACATCTATTAAGAAAATATAAAATGTAATATATTAAGTATGTAAATATCTATAAAAAATACAAAAAAAAAAAAAAAAAAATATATTATTAAAATAGCATAATAAGTAAAACGACTAGATTTAAGAACTCAACCGAGCCTAATCTTCGGATAGGTAAATGATCCCCGACACACGTCGAGGGAGTGCAAATAAACTCGGACAATAAAAAAAAAAAAAATGTATAAACAAATAAATAATTTAGGAATAAACATCAAAATGTACACAATCTGTAAACAACGAAAATGCAAGAGTTCACCTAACAAAAAAAAAAAAATATAAATGATAATAATATTGATTTGGGAATATTGCCGCACCCCGATATCTTTAGAAATTTCTGCTTTTTCATACGCAGAAATTTCTCATTAAAGGGCAAAGGAGTGTGATGACACGAAATCCAATCACCCATTAATATCATAATATACAGATGGCAAAATCAAATCGTAACCTGCCCTAATCTGTAATTCAATGCCAAGACGAGTATGCATATCTACTACATGTTATTGTAAACAATAACAACTGATATGAACATAAACGGCATAAGACCTCTACTCTCACAAGCTATGCAATTATGCAAGACTTGTAAGAGGTAAGCAAAAATAAAATAAAAACAAGTCCCCATGTGCGCACTGCTATGTATGTGCCCAGGTGTGACTAATGTCTTAAAAAAAAAAAAAAAATAATAAAACAATTGTACGATGGGAATTTCGGTTTCGTGTTATCACAAGTAGTCAGCATTTTCCTAAGGGAAAAATAATAAAACAATAATTTATGAAAATGAATTGATTGAACTCTGAAATCAATCAGCAAATTATTGGCCTAGATTTTAGAGTTCAACTCAGGACAATTCAATTTATGCATTTTGTTGTATTAAAAAATTATGTTTAGTTTAGCAAAAAAATTAAATATAAGCTAAGCCTAAAGCTAAGAACTTTGTCAATATATTTTTGAACCTAACTGCTGGAAGTATTCGGCAACGAGTCAAAGTATTTTTGAACCTAACTGCTGGAAGTGTTCGGCAACGAGTCAATATATTTTTGTACCTAACTGCTGGAAGTATTCGGCAACGATTTTCGGCAGAAAGTGAAAGTGCAGACTAATCACCATATTACGACGAGTTTATTCCGATTCAGCGAAGCCAACCTGAAAAGGACATCATCTTCCAACAAATCAGCGTTTGGACATCTTCAACGACATCGTCAGGTGAACCTCTACACCGTCATCAATCACATACATCATTGGACATCATCTTCCAACAAACCAGCGTTTGGACATCTTCAACGACATCGTCAGGAGAACCTCTACACCGTCATCAATCACATACATCATTGGACATCATCTTCCAACAAGCCAGCGTTTGGACATCTTCAACGACATCGTCAGGAGAACCTCTACACCGTCATCAATCACATACATCATTGGACATCTTCATCGACATCGTCAGGAGAATCTCTACATCGTCTTCAATCACATACAAATAAAACAAAATGGTAAATATCAGTGCGTTTTGGTTAACTAATTTTAACTAATTGGTGGACGGAAGCTCGCCTTGGGCCTTAGGGCCAGATGTGCGTGCGGCCTTTGGGCCGGGGTCTTCCTGAAACCGCATTACCCTTTAAAATTGTGTTTTATAAAAGGACCGCCTTGGGCCTTAGGGCCAGATGTGCGCGCGTCTCCAATCGACTTCTCAATTCCCGAAGTTTTCCGGCATAAGAGCCGCTCTTCAACTAAGTTCTCGGCATAAGAGCCGCTTTCCTTGACCATTTTCGGCATAAGAGCCGTTCTTCAACTAAATTCTCGGCATAAGCGCCGTTTTGGAATTTGATTCTTCTCTCTACTTCTTTCCCTGTACAACATTTGTTATCGGGATTACCTCGGATAAAATGTATTACATATCCGATATAAAATCAGCGTAACAATAGAAAGTATGTTCGATAAACTAGCGCAATATTTTACGACCCTGCATTTGGCTAAGGGATTTCACCAAATACTTGTAGATGAAAAGAATAGAGCGAAAACAGCCTTTTCTACACCTAATGGACATTTCGAATTCGTACGAATGCCATTTGGACTTCAGAACGCACCCGCAACTTTTCAGCGAATGATGACTAAAAGAATATATTAATAAGATATGTGTCGTATATTTAGATGACATTTTAATAATTGGAACATCCCTTCAAGAAATGGAAATTAATACACGGAAAATATTTGATGCTCTTCGGAAATATAATTTATAAGTAAATAAATACAAATTTCTATCAAAAGAAACTGAATATCTCGGACATGTTTTAACTGTAGAAGGAATAAAACCAAACCCAGACAAAATAAAAGTAATCCAGAAGTTGAGAATACCAGATACAACTAAAGGAATTAAATCATTTTTAGGAATTACAGGATATTATAGAAAATTCATACATAATTATCCAAAGATAGCGTCACTATTAACAGATGCTTTGAAAAAGAATAATAAAATAAATCCCGATGACCCAAAATATATTACAGCCTTCGAAAAATTAAAAAAATTAATTACAAACTATCCCGTATTAAAATATCCGAATTTCAAAAAGAAATTCATATTAACTACAGACGCAAGCAATAATGCAATTGGAGCAGTACTCTCACAAGAGAAACACCCTATCTCATATGCGAGTAGAACCCTCAACGAATATGAGAGGAATTATTCGACTATAGAGAAAGAGCTATTATTAATCATTTGGTCAACACAATATTTTAGACCATATTTATATGGAGTTAAATTCGATATACGAACTGACCATAGACCACTTGTATGGTTAAGTAATTTAAAAGAACCAAACAGCAAATTGCAAAGGTGGAAAATTAAATTAAATGAGTACAATTACATTCTATCTATATATAAATATAATTGTAGTGTCTGTCTGTTATTTGTTTATAAATGGCTATAAATAAGTTTTTTGCTTCATTTTAGCAATAACTAAGCAAAATCAAACGTTTTCAAAAAATTTCTCTGTCTGTCTGTCTTTCCGGCTTTCACGCAAAAACGGCCGCACCGATTGCAATGAAATTTTCACAGATTATTAGGTCTGCCTCTGGGAGTAATCTGCTTTAGGTGTTTTTTTTCTCCCCTCACGCCTTCTACCCCCTCCCATACAAAGTGACTCATTTTCAAAAACTTATAATAATCAAATTTTCATGGAAACTATTAAAGCTATTAATTTGAAATTTAAAATATATTATTTCTATTATAAATGCAATCTTCAAGTATATAAATAGTTTGAATCCCCCAACTCCTTCCACCACCTCCCATACAAACTAAACTTTTTCATGAAATACTATACTCCAATTTTCTCATTACGTATAACTTTGATCGAGCTAAGATTTTGTATTAAATCCTTAATTAGCAGAGTTATTAATGTCAGGAAAAAACTAACCAATTAGGTTTACTCCTTCTACCCCCTCCCATACAATCTGACACAAATCCACGACTTTGCGAAAATTCGATTTTCTTGAAAAGTGTGAATGTTACTGTTCTGAAATATAAAATATATCAATTCAATGATAATTGTAGCTGCTTCTCAAAAAATAACTAAAAACCCTCCACTCCTTGCACCACCTCCTATATAAACTGCACTTTTTCATGAAATATTCTAAACCAATTTTCTCAGTACTTATAACTTTGATCGAGCTAACATTTTATGATGAATCGCCAATTAGTAGTATTATTATTATCGGGAAAAATTAACCGATTAGCTCTACTCCTTCTACCCCCTCCCTTACAATATGACACAATTTCACGACTTTGCAAAAACTCGATTTTCTTGAAAAGTGTGAATCTAACTGATCTGAAATTTAAAAGATATCAATTGCATGGTGATGATAGTTGTATCTAGAAAAATGACCAAAAACCCCTCACTCCTTCTACCACCTCCCATACAAATTGCACAATTTCACTAAATCCAATGCACTAAGTTTCTCAAGTTACCTATTCAGTTTTTCAAGCTTCAATTTGGTGCAAAATATTCTTATAGCTACTCTAGCAAGGTGTGAAAAAAATTAATTTAGTACTGTCAACCCTTCTATCACTCCCCACACAAAAATTCTTAAGATTACAAAAATTTCGATTTCATCGGTAGTATCATATAATGGGGCTTTACGCACAATCGAAGTCCTGTTATGTTTTTAAGCTTAATGTCATTTTATATGGGCTTTTTTCAATTAACACAAGCTACAACTATTCACATGTCCTTAACACGTATACATATGATCTCGAATCACGGGTTTGATTTGATCACGAGCCTCTCCCATTCATATGCGAGTATCATGCTATCATTCTTAATAATTCATGGTTGTGACTCCAACAAAATACAAAACATTGTGTTCAAAGAGCCATTAAAGTAAGCGGATTATATATCCCATATAATGTATTACTAAATACATTCTCAAAAATTGCTTATTAATGCGATTTTTACGCGGACGAAGTCGCGGGCGTTTGCTAGTATAAAATATGTTAAAGGAAAAGATAACAAAGTAGCCGATTTTCTGAGTAGGATAGATGTAGATAACAATGAAATTAATATAATGAATGAAGAAGATTCCGAAGTAAGTACTATATCAACAGTTCACTCCGGAGAAGAAGATCAAAATGACCTTATCTCAATTAAAGAAGGAATTGTTAATAATTACAACACTCAAATAATAATAGTAAGGAGGAAACAAAGAGAATTATGCACCATAAATAAGAAGAAAAAAAATTTACATAGATGAAAGAGATATAAATGACGACCATTTAATAAACGATATTTTAAGAAGATATATACAAGGAAAAGGAACTATCGGAATTTATTCAGATCTAAACGATCATCAGTATAATAAAGTACAATTAAAAATAATCGAATTATATAGCGGTAACAATCAATTAAAGTCCATAAAATGTACCAATCACGCAGCAGATTTATTTAATGAGGAACAATGTTACGGCAAAATAAAAGACATTCATGAAAAAGGTAACCATAGAGGTATAATGGAGAACTACGAAGAAATAAAAAATAACTACTACTTTCGGGAATTAATCAATTTAATAACTAAACATATAAATAATTGTGAGGTATGTAACTTATCGAAATATGATCGTGAACCTGTCAAACCTATATTTAGGAACACAGAAACCCCTGAAGATATAAATGAAATAATACATTTAGATATATTTTTAATAGGAAAAAAGACATTCTTCACTGGAATCGAATACGCGAAAGAAATGCAATATTAAGAAAACCCAAGAAATTAATAATGGATAATGAATTTAAAAAATTATTTGGGCAATGGAGGAATAGAAGCTCACTTTAATTCACCTAAATCACACACGGGAAACGCAGATATGAACAGAGCTCATAATAGTTTACTAGAACAAATTAGAACACTAACTCTAACAAAACTTGTTATGAACATAACGGATAAAATGTTAAAGGCTACGGAATTCTATAATAATACGATTCATTCAACAATTGAATGTACGCCAATAGACGTATTGCAAAGGAAAACAAATAAAAGGAAAATACATAATGTTATAGATCTGGGAACCACGCAATATTGATCTTTCCCGAATATGCCAGAATTTTCTAGGACAGTCCCCCCAATATGTAAAAAGCCATTATCAAAGATCTAGAACCTTCCAGTATAGTCGAGACACACACACACCCGACTAAGGTTAGAGAATTGGGAAAATGGTATAAAAGTACGAAGCTTTCAGACCAGAGGATTAGTCATGGTGCAACTTCTATCGGTAGACGCGAACCGGTGCAAGAACGCATAGAACAATATCGGTGGTGCCATATAGTGCGAATTAAGTTAAAGTGCGAATAAATAAATTATCACTTATTTTTAAACGAATTGTGTTTTACTTGAAATCCCGGCGATCCCCTAGCTCGCAATAATTGGTGTCAGAAGTGGGATTTCAAGAATAAATTCGGGTTAAAAATCGCGAGTGAAACTAAAATTCTCGAACGGACAGTGATAATTTCGTGAAATCGAATATTCTCAAGTGCTTTAGTGAGCAGTGACTTTAATTAGTAAATTTAAGTGAATTCGAATCGCGGAAAAAAAAAACTTGAAATAATCGGTAGTGAAAATGCCGCGTTATTTAAAGGACTTAAAATTAACGGAGCTGAAGGAAGAGCTCGATAGACGCGAGTTATCTACGACAGGGAGCAAGTCTGAACTTGTCAGCCGTATGATCGAGACACTTAAGGCTGAGGGTGAGGATGCAGATAGTTTTGAGTTCCAAATCGAAGAAGCTCGTGAAGAGGAGTGTTCTGGTACATCGGATGCTCTAACACAGTTAATGCAACAAATGATGAACAAATTAGATCAACAATCTGCGGATATGAATCAGAAATTAGATCAACAATCTGCGGACATTAATCAGAAATTAGAACAACAATCAGTGGACATTAAACAACAATCAGTGGACATTAAACAACAATCAGCGGACATTAATCAGAAATTAGAGCAACAATCAGTGGACATTAATCGGAAATTAGAGCAACAATCCGCAGACATTAATCAGAAATTAGACCAGACCTCAAAGGACCTCAACCAAAAATTTGAGCTGCAAAATAATAAAATAGACACCATGTGTAAGGCAATAGAAGAAAACGTAGAGAAAAAACTTCGAATCCTCGAAGAACAAATTACGGAAAGGATATCTGGGATTGTAAAAGAAGTCGAACGCCTAAAAAGGGACTTTGATAACGTGAAAGTGACTGGAGTCATCAAAGCAGAACACGTTACGCACAAGGGTTTCAAAGCTCCAATCTTCGATGGTCAAACACCGTTGGCTATTTATAAGACTCAATTTGAGGCTGCCGCAAGAAACAATCATTGGAATGATCTGGAACGAGGAACGGCTCTTATATTGGCGCTAAGAGGTCCACCAACAGAGGTTCTTCAAACGATTCCGCAGGAGCAACGACAAGATTTTTCAACGTTAGTCCAGACATTGGTTCTTCATTACGGCAGTGACCACATGCGAGAGATCCAGAAAACACAACTGTACAACCGAACCCAAAAGAATAGTGAAACACTTCAAGAGCTGGCACGCGATATTGAACGACTCACACTATTATCGATTCCTAATGCGCAAACAGAGCAATGCAATGATACAGCTGTTTTCGCATTTAAAATTAAAATTGGCAGGTAAGAAAACGATTGGCGAAGCCTTAGTATATGGGCTGAAGTTCGAAGCTGCCAAGCAAAGCTCGCGGAGTAACTATCGAGTCCGAGAAATAGGAAAAGAGTGTGTGTGCCAGAAAGCAGATTACACCAAGCGGAGCGAAAGATCTGGTGCCCCCCGATGCTGGAATTGTGGACAGGCAGGACACTTGAGACTCGACTGCCGTAAACACAGAAGAGTGACCAACTACTGTTCCGGCTGCGCTGCTAAACAACACGAAGGTAGAGATCGTGGAGGTAGATCTTGTCACTTGGTTAGCGCGCCTTGCAGAAGACAGAGAGGGTGGTATTAACTATGCGTCTATCTCTCGTACTTGTTTATATATCTCTATAACTGTTCTTTCATTTCTATAACTGTATATGTCTATAATTTTTAACCAACATTTTTCAAGTTCGTTTTTAACGGTTATATGGCTCCGAAATCTAAAGCGGACTTAATGCGCGAGTTCCATAAACGTAAGCGAGAAAATAAATTACGTTGCAGTGAAGAGTTTATGAAGTTTCTACGCGATACGCCATTCAGTTCAAGTACTGCAGAAATTGATTACGTACGTAACCAAATATACATGTATATATTTAAAGAAATGTCCATGTTCCTTATGCACTTCCGTGCAGCTGAGGTCAATTTTTATCCTCTAGATGAAATCTGAGAGTATTATAAGTTTGCTCTAAAGTTTGTAACGCTAAAAGTACGTTTACATCTGACACTTCTCTCCGGACATAAGTGTCAAGTGTCCGACAGAAATTCTGACTGTTTACATCTGAGAGAAATTACCAGACACTTATGTCGTGGATAATTGTCCGACAGTTCTCGCAATGCTGAAATTCGGAAGAAATGTCCGACCCGTTTACATACGGACACATGTGTCCTACATATCTTCCATTCTGCAGTTCAGTTTGTGTGGTCAAGATGAATTTTTTTTCATTTTAAGAAATTTCGTAGGGGAAGTGGTGGAGGGGATGACGACATTGAACTAATTTTTTCACATCACGCTAGAGTTGCCATCAAAATGTATTATAAAAAATTTAGGTTTCAAAAATTTAATAGGTACTGTGCACAATTTCAACTCGATCAATTTTATACGTACTGAGTAAAGTTTGTTTATAGTATTTCATTAAAAAGTGCAGTTTGTATGGGAGGTTCTGGAAGGAAAGGGAGGACTCAAAAAACTTTTATATAGTAGATTGAAATCATAATTAAAGTAATATATTACAAATTTCGGATCAATAGCATTTATACTTTTCGAACAAATCCGTTTATTTTCAAATTGGAAAATTGCGTAATTTTGTATGGGGGTAAATAATAAAGTTGCGCCCGACTTCTTGGCAGTTTATTTTTTTATATCCATTCCCGCACAAAACTTGAATTTACCAGAGCCCTACAAAAATTTCTCAAAATTTTCTATATTTTGGGACTCCCACCTCCCTCTCCTTATAGCCATCAAAATAAAAATTTTATCAAATTTATAAGTCATAGAGCTCGAAAATCTCACAAAATTTCAACTTAATACCTGCATTGGATTTTTAGATATAACGGTTTGAAATTTTCAAAAATGCACCAATTTTGAAATGCTCCCCATTTCCCCCACTGCTATTATGCCCAAATATTATATTTTTCTTATATTCCACTAGTATAGATTAATTTATGTTTCAAGTTTCAATTACATAGCTTAAGAGATAGTCGGGTTATTAATTTTTAATTTCATTTCTTTACTTTACAAAAGAACATACATTGCATCCTACAGTTTTCCCGACACTTATTGCAAAAGTAGACGAGCAGTCAACTTCTGCGATAAGTGTCGAGAGAGCTTGAATTTACAAATAATCAGTGTTTACATCTGTTTGGACAGAAGTGTCGACACTTATCTCCGATAGTAGAGTATAAGTGTCGGACATAAATTCATCTCCGTTTACACTAGCCACGATTTCTCTCGGACATAAATTCGGACAATAAGTGTCAGATGTAAACGTATCTTAAGAAATAAGACTCGGAGAAAAAATAAATGATACAGAAGTTCATATTATCACTCAAAAATGTGCCAAACTAGATGTCCGTCTGTCCGGTCGTGAGCTCTCTAGCTCAAGAATACATTAAGGCAGAAAGTTTTTATTTTGTACACGTCGTTTTTAAAGAAAAAGTAAGGTCGAATTCATGAACCGGTCAAATCACCCCACCCTTTCTTCCACTCCCACATTTTCATAGCTACTCCTGCATGACGTGAAAAAATTAGTACATCACTTCCACCTCTCCCCATAAAAAATTTCACCTGGAGTATCCTATGATTGGGCTTTATGCGCAATAGAAGCCCTATTATGTTTTTTTCTTGGATTGTTATGTTAAATATAGCAAGAACCCACAATTAAGATCACAAAATCTCTTTAGTTTATAAGATCTTGTAATTTGTTTTCTAAAATTAGTACCTCTGTGTTATACAAAGTGATTTGTATAACATACATAATATAACAAATTAATTTGAATTTGAATTTCAATATCGCAGATACTCCATAATTAGTTGCGTGCCAATGCTAAAGATAAACTAAACGAGTGTCAATAAATATTCGTACATATAAAGACATTGACTTTACTTAACCTTTTTTTAATGTTTGGATAACAATTAATCATAATCATTTATAAGTAGCTTAGAACTTGGTGAATCAGCTTTATCAAAATCCTTTCTTTTATCGCTAGTACTTTACTCGTACTTTCGGCATGTAGGTTAGAGAACTCAACACAAGATATTGCATTTACAATAAGAGCTAACGGGCAATGATCACTCCCACCCAATCTTACATTTACCCTCATTGTACAATATTGAAGCAATTTATTTATCTCTTTTTACTCATTTTACTTTTTTTTTATCACGCATAAGTAAGCAACAACAATGCTAATTGTTTTTAATATGAAAAGCAAAAGTAATACGAGATTATTAAACGATTCAAGGACATTCAATCGACCAAAAAAATAATAGTAAATAATAAAAATTCATCGGCAAGCAAGAATGCATTTGTTATTCGCGTACATGGCACACACATATAATCTTTAAGATCGTGTACACGACGCTTAGTGCTTATCATCGTTTCAAAAATATTTACTGATGATTTAATAAGCTTTTCCAGAACGCAGGTATGTGTACGTAAGTATCTATGCAGTTCAGATACGACTGTGAGAATTTCTCGGTACATATTCTGCTCGGGCGGGTCACGTATTTCTTTAGATGCTTTGATATATGTATGTATGTATGTACATACATATGCATTTTGAACTTACTCGTATTACGATGATATCACCCGTTTATTCATGCCAATAAAGATTTTTCTTCTTGTTACCTATTTTACTTTATTATTCTAATAAAGTATTGTGATCGACACAGAAAAAATAATTTTGCTACCCTGAAAATTTAGTTTTTCGCGTTTCATGACTGAATTAGCCAAGAAATGAAAAAAAATATGTTCCGCCGTATGCCGTGTATATGCATTCATCTCTCCGAGCCCATTAAAGGTAGAATATTCGTTTTTGGGTGGATTGGTTTATGGGTAAGTGAGGTCCATTATATCTAAATTTTTGGGAGTGTAGGGTGGAAGGGGGAGGCGGAGAAATGGAAAGAATCAAAAACTACAGTTGCTAATATCTCCACAACGAATACAGATAGGAAGCTGAAAATCAGCATAGATATAGATAGAGTTGTGGAACAAACTCTACAAATAATTAAATTACTTTATTATTCTAATAATAAAGTATTGTGATCGACACAAGAAAAAAAAAGTTTGCTACCCTGAAATTTTTTTTTTTCGCGTTTCATGACTAAATTAGCCTAAAAATGCAAAAAAAAAAAAATCCGTCTCGCCGTACGTCGTCCGCCGTACATATGGACTCATATCTCCGAGACCGTTAAAGGTAGAATGTTCGTTTTTGGGTGGATTGTTGATTGGGTAAGTGAGCTCTATTTTCTAAATTTTAGGGGGTGTTAGGTGGAAGGGGGAGGCGGGGGGAGGGAAAAAGTCGAAAACTACACTTGCTAATATCTCCCTCACGAATGCAGATAAAAAGTTGAAAATCAGTCAAGATATAGAGAGGGTTGTGGGACAAACTCTAAAAATAATTTAATTTTTTTATCCATTGGCGTCCGAAAAGGGGGGGGGGGGCTAAAAACAAATTGTCGGCCGAATTGTTTTTTCAAATGATTATATCTTCAAAATTACTTATCATAAAAAATTCATATTTTGGGACCATGAAGGTGGCATATAGTTCCATCGGAATCAGCTTAGAAAATGGCTAATTATTGTAAGGGGAGGGTAACGGGGGGTGCAAAAAAAAACACTTAAAAATGAATATCTCAACTATCTCTTTAGCTATGTAATTGAAACTTATACCGTATATTACGCTATACTAGCGAAATACAAAAAAAATATAGTATGTTGAAATAATAGTAGTGGGGGGAAATGGGGAGCATTTAAAAAATGGCGCACTTTTCAAAATTACAAATCCTTATATCTCAAAAAGTAGTACAGATACAAATCGAAATTTTGTCAGAGTTTAGAACTATATAATAGTTAATTTTGATAAAAATTTTAAGTTAGGGGGTGTAAAGGGAGGGAGGTGGTAAGCAAAAATGTCGAAAATTTTGAGTGATTTTTTTCGGACTCTGGTCAAATATAGAAACTTTAAATTTGGTATGTGGATACATCTATTGGATAAACATAGAAAAAAATAATAATTTGATCCACAATTGTTACGAACCGACCACCCCGGTCTAATGGGCACAAGGTGTTTCATGTGCAGCGAAAAAAACACGAAAACTGAAATTTTTTGGATGTAATTTTAAGGTAGAAACTTGAAAATTTGGGAAATACATTTAAAAAAAATCTCTAAAAGTATGAAATATTAACTGGTCGAAAATCTTTAAAACTTCTACCCCCTCCCATACAAAATTATTTTTTCGGCCATTTTTAAGAAATTAATTATCACCTAACTATTAAAAGCTATCAATTTGAAATTTTGCATAAGAATTTATAAAAGTATTTGAAATGAAATTACCTTAAAAGTTTTGAATTCGCACTTGCCCTTCTACCCCTTCCCATACAAAAGTATGATTTCGACCAATTTCATTAAATCAACTAATAACCAACAAATTAAAAGCTACGAACTTGAATTTTTTTACGAGTAACTAACAAGATAAGAAAAAGAAAATCGTTTCACAAATTTTGCAATTCCCCCAGCTCTTCTATCCCCTCCCATACAAAATTATTTTTTCGAGCATTTTTAAGAAATCAGTTATCAGCTAACTCTTAAAAGCTCTCCATTTCAAATTTTGCATGAAGACTTACAAAAAAAATTAAAATTAAATTCTTTTAAAATTTTTGCAATCGCGCTTGCCCTTCTACCCCCTCCCATACAAAAGTATAATTTCGACCTATTTCATTAAATCAACTAATAACCAACAAATTAAAAGCTACGAATTTGAAATTTTGTACGAGCACATTACATGAGAAAGGAAATAGAATTGCGTCACAATTTTTACGATTACCGTACCTCCTCTACCCCCTCCCATACAAATGTTTGGTTTCGAGAATGTAAAATACATAGAATCTTATGAAAATTCTATGCAACTTCGTCTATGAAACTGACATTCTATACAAGGAATATCGGACGTGATTCAAGCAATCAATTAAAAAACTGTTAACATTCACCGATCCTTACTATCACCCCTCAAACCTCCCCTCACAAAACTCAAACTTGTATAAATAAACGAACGAAATATTGATTACATGTACTAGAGCTTTTGAACGTTTCCACAAAGTGTTAAATTGATAACTGCCCTGCCCAAGAACCTCTTTTCACTTCCCTAACCACTCTAACCTGCATATTGACTTTCCACGCATCCGCAACTTGTCCCAAGAATAATAAAGTTTCGCCCGACTTGTTGGCAGTTTATTTTTTTATTCATTGGCATCCGAAAAGTGGGGGGCTAAAAAATAAATTGTCGGCCGAATTTTTTTCTTCAAATGATTATATCTTCGGAACTACTTTATCCAAAAAAATCTCATTTTAAGACCAATTAGGTGGCATCCAATTCGACTATAATCTACTAAAAGGGTGGCAAATAATTGTATGAGGGAGGGTCAGGCGGGGAGGCGGTGCAAGGAAAAGCACTTAAAAAATAATATCTCAACTATCTCTTAAGCTATGTAATTGAAACTTAAAACATATAATAAGCTATACTAGAGGAATACAAGAAAATATAAATGAATAAAATTTGGTCATAATGTAGTGGGAGGAAATGAGGAGTATTTTAAAAATGGTGCACTTTTCAAAATTTCAAACCGTTATATCTTAAAGTGTAAAACAGATATTGAGCTGAAATTTTGTCAGATTGTAGAGCTACATGATGTATAATTTTAAGATAGGCTTGTCATGCGAACAAGGTGGTGGGCCATAATGTCGAAAATTTTCACTAATTTTTTTAGGGCTCTGGTAAAAGATAAAAAGTTAAAATTTTGCACGTGCAAACATCAGTTCACTATAAATAAAGAAAAAATTTCAATTTAAACCAAAATTGTACTCCACCAAAGGGGCGTCCTAACGAACACGGGGTCACGTGTATTGAAAAAAAACACAAAAACTCAAAATTTTTGATTGAAATTTCAAGCTATAAGCTTGAAAATTTGTAAAATTCATTTAAAAAAATGCATAAAAGTTTAAGATATTAACTAGTCGAATACCTCCAAAACTGCTACCCCTCAAATACATTTTTAAGAAATCAAACTTTAAATTTCGCACAAACTAAAAATATTTCAAATCAAAATGCATCAAAAGTTTTGGAATCCTCCCTGCCTTTTTACCCCCTCCATGCAAAAGTATGATATAGACCAATTGCAATAAATCAACTAATAAATTAATAATTAAAAGCCACGAACTTGAAATTTTGTACAAACACCTTCCAAAAGAAACAAAACTGCACTACAAATTTTGCTAATCCCTCACCTCCTCTAACCCCTCCCATACAAATGTATGGTTTTAAGAAAATAAAATGCACCGAGAATTTTATGGAACTTACTTTGTCTATGAAACTACCCACCTCCCCACATACAAACCCAAAATTGCATAAATAAACGAATGAATGATTTTATGTACTGAAGCTACTGATCGTAATCGCAGTTAAGAGTTAAATAATTGACAACACCCCTGCCCTAGAACACACATAGACTTCCCTATCGACCCTAACCTGCATATTGAGAGAGAGAGAGAGCCACCAAGGGTACAGAAATATTTGTTGTCCCTTAAAAACTTCGATTCCAAGTGACCGTATATTCGTGTGTCCGTCTGTCTGTCCGCCTCTTCATCTGTCTACAACATAACTCTTGAACGCTTTGAGCTATCGTGCTGAAATCGGTTGTGAGTCATTTCTAGCGAAAAAGTAACTTTAAGTCCTCCCACTCCTTCTATCACAAATGCATAATTTTGGTAAATGCATTATATCGATTTCTATTAAAACTTAATAATTACAATAATCGGGCACCATAAGCGGCATATCTAATTATATACCTATTAGTTTACTGTCTATGGTAATGTTGGAAATTTCCGAACTAATCGTGAAGAATCAACTCCATAAGCACTTAACGTCTTACCAAATTAGTTCTCAAAAGTAGAATGGATTTAAACCCCAATCACTTCTTCTTTTATGGCACCACAGCCCGAATCGAGTCCTGGCCTCCTCACATTCAGGTTCGTTAACATTTTTATTTTTTATTGTTGAAGCGTTTTTAGCCCTTCGCACAATCCTCTACCTACGAGTTTTTGTGTTCGCAGATTGAGGTGACCCAGATTTACCTAAGTAGGTTGTGTGGTAGAATTATACGTCGACCGGGATCTGACCACAACTCCGCCATAGACGGTCCCAAGCCCGGTTTGAGAACGGAGGAGGGAACATGGAGTTAACCTGAATGGCCAGTAACACAAATGCGTCTCAGGAAGTAGGCAAAAAGTATGACATAGTTGGACTTGCAGCATAGCTGTGAGAACTCCAGCATGTCATATTTAGCTCAAAACTCCCACCCTTTTTCTACTAGGGTGTAATAAATAAGTAGGACCGGTCCTCCAGGTCGGGGGTTGGGCGAGGCGCCGATACCGCATCACCGGAAAAAGAATACTGTCCAGAAACCTGAAGAATAGCCTCGGAAAGAATGGACTCATCGGCAACGACCCCGCAAACGAAAAATGGACTACTCTACTGGATCTTGGAATGTTCGATCCATAGTTAGGACAGGAGCTCTGAAAGAGTTCCTCGAAGAAGTGGCAAAACACAACATCAACATAACTGCCATACAAGAAACGAAATGGCTCGGTAACGAAATCATGGACATGAGATCACACACAACCTATCCAAGTGGAAAATTGTTGGGAAGCAGAGAGTTTGGAGTCGCTTTTGTCGTTGACAAAAAATTTAAACAGCAGGTCACGAGCTTCAGACCAGTAAGTGAAAGATTGTGTGCAATCCGAATAAAAACTAAATTTTTCAACACTTGGTTGATCGACGTTCACGCACCAACAGAAGACAAGGACGATATAACTAAAGACGAATTTTATGCCACCCTAGAGACAACCTATGATTCACTGCCCTCGAATGACCTAAAAATTGTCTGAGGGGATTTTAATGCAAAAGTCGGAAAGGAGAAGACTCATAGAGGAACAACAGGAGGGCAAAATCTCCATGACATAACCAACGACAATGGCCAACGTCTTATTGATTTCGCAAGCAGCAAAAATATCATAGTAAGTTCTACGTGCTTCCCACATTGCGATATTCACAAACGAACGTGGGCATCACCAGATGGTCACACCTTCAACCAAATAGACTACGTTCTAATTGAGAAAAGAGCTGCTTCCAGGATACTTGATATACGAATTCTCCGCGGTGCGAATTGTGACTATCAGGATAGGATCACTATCTAGTCGGAGCTAAGTATCGATGCAAAATAGTTTGTCGAGGATGTTCGAAAACGAGTAGAGCTCGCAAATTCAATGTCGACAAGTTTAACGACGAAACGGTGGCGCAGGCTTACATGTTAGCATATAAGAAACACCTGACACCAATATATGAAAATATCCAAAATATGCTAGTGGAGAATGCGTGGATGAAAATACGAGACGGCATCAAATCTTCCGCAGAAGAGGTGTTAGAATATCAAGCACGGCGAAAAAATAATGATTGGTTCGACCAAGAATGTCGCGATGCAATAGATAGAAAGAACGAGGCTTACAAAATTTTTACTGAACGACCAACACGAGCCAAAAAAGAAAGACATGACGAGCTTGGGAGATATGCGAAAAATACCTGCAGACCAAAACAAAGGTAGTACCATAATGACAAAATACAAAAAATGGACGACGACATGAGACAAAATAAAACGCGGGACGCATACGCAATAGTGAAAGACTTAGAAAAGGGATATAAGCCAAAAACCAGTCTCTGCAAAGACGCAGAGGGCAACATCATCAGCGACACAAAAGAAATCAAAAGGAGATGGGCCTCCTACTTTGAACATCTTTTGAATCCCACCCCATTAGCACCGATTACGATAGACAACATTTCAATTAAAGCCTCAACTGATGAAGATGAACTATCATCAACACTACCCACGCTTGCTGAAATCAACGCAGCCCTATGTGACCAAAAACTTAACAAAGCGCCGGGAATTGATGAAATATCAGTTGAACTTCTGAAAAACGGTGGAAATTGTGTCGCTGAAATACTGCACAACATAATATGCAAAATTTGGACAGAGGAAATCATACCCGACGACTGGCGAAAAAGCATTATATGTCCAATTTACAAGAAAGGAGAAAAACTCTGCTATGAGAATTACAGAGGAATATCATTGTTGTGTACGTCCTATAAAATACTGACAAAAATAATTGAACGTCGTCTTAAGCCCTATACTAATCAAATAATTGGCGAATACCAAGGCGGATTCACAACCGGACGATCTACAACAGACCAGATATTCTCGGTGAAACAGGTGCTTGAGAAATGCTGCAAATATAACACAAACGTGCACCAAATCTTCGTAGATTTTAAACAAGCATACGACGGTATCGACAGGAGCGTACTGTACCAAATCATGCTTGACTTTGGAATTCCTCCAAAACTAGTCCGACTAACAAGACTCACAATGACGAACATTGATTCCCAAGTGAGAATACAAACCGATTCCACAACCAGCTTTCGAACGGAATGTGGTTTAAAGCAGGGAGATATTCTAGCCCCTATGCTTTTCAACTTGGTACTAGAGTATGTCGTCCGAAAAATCCCAGTCGACACCAACAGGACACTACTATTCAAGTCCACCCAACTAGTAGCATACGCTGACGACATTAACATTCTAGCAAGATCCTTCCCAAGTGCTAAAGAGGTATTTGTCAATCTTGGCTCCGCCGCAAAAGAAGTCGGGTTGCGCATTAACGAAAACAAAACAAAAGTAATGACGCAAACAAGAAGGAGAGCGCCTATCAGACAAATCATAACAATTGCGGAATATAATTTGGAGAGCGTGGACAATTTCATATATCTTGGGGCTAATCTAGTAAAGGACAGTAATGAAACAGACGAAATCAAACGACGGATAATACCAGCAAATAAGACATATTATTCGGTACTTCCAATAATGAAATCCAAGAGAGTGCACAGGAACAATAAGCTGCGGATATATAATTATTATACGACCTGTGCTCTGTTATGGCAGCAAGACGTGGACATTAACGCGAACTTCAGAAAAAGCAGTTAACGCATTTGAAAGAAAGGTCCTCCGAAGAATTTTGGGACCTGTGACGGAAGGAACGGAATGGCGAATAAGAAACAACCGTGAGTTGTATCAACTCTACGACGAGCCAGAAGCTTCTTTGTTCATCAAGCTACGTAAACTGCAGTGGACTGGCCATGTAGAGCGAATGGAAGACAGAAGGATCCCCAAACGTGCTCTGAAACGCAAAGCGAGTGGTACCCGGCCAGTAGGCAAACCACGCAAGCGATGGGAAGACTCGGTTGATGAAGATAGCAAAGCAACCTTAAAAAACATAACAGGGCTACGATTGCGGGTAAACCGCAATCTTACGATACTCTAGATGAAATAGAATTTTTTGTGATCCCAAGAAATTTTGTATGGGGAGTGTTAGAACGGATGATAGTATTGAACTAATTTTTCCCCATCATGCTAAAGTAGCTATAAAAATGTTTTATACAAAATGTTTACCCCAAAAATTGAATAGTAGCTGAGAAAATTAGTGTGTTAGATTTAGTGAAAATGTGCAGTTTGTATGGTAGGTGGTAGAAAGAGTGAGGGGATTTTAGTGATTTTTTCAGGAATAACTAGGAATATTATAAAATTGACATCCCTGAAATTTCAGACTAATGCCATTCATACTTTTCAAGAAAATCGATTTTTTGTGAAGTTGTGAAACTAGGTCATATTGTACGGGAGGGGGTAGAAGCAGTGAAGTTAATCAAATATTTTTTTTTGATCTTAATAATACTAATTAAGTATTTATTACAAAATATGAGCTCAATAAATGTTATATGTTCTGAGAAAATCGTCTTAGAGCATTTCATGAAAAACTGTAGTTTGTATGGGAGGGGGTGGAAGGAGAGGGAGGACGCAAATAATTTTTATACTGTATATTGAAATCATTATGAAAGTAATGTATCCCGAAATTCAGACTAATAACTTTTATACTTTTCGAGTAAATCCATTTATAGTCAAATTGCGAAATTGTGCCATTTTGTATGGGAGGGGGTAGAAGGGGTGAAGCTAATCGTCTAATTTTTTTTGGCCTTACTGACAATTTTAAATAAATATGTACTGCACAATTTCAGCTTGCTGAATTTTATACGCACTGAGTAAATTGGCTTAGAGTAATTCATGACAAGTACAGTTTGTATGGGAGGTGGTAGAAGGAGGGGGAGGACACACATAATTTTTATACCGTAGATTGATATTATCATAAAAGTAATATATACCAAATTTCACGCCAATATGTTTTATACTTTTCGAGCAACTCCGTTTATTATCAAATTGCGCATTTGTGTCATTTTGTATGGGAGGGGGTAGAAGGGGTGGAGCGATTTGGCCCGTTCACGAACTTAAAGTTACTTTTTTGCTAAAAATGACACACACAAATTTTTAGCACTATAGCTCAAAGCTTTCGAGAGTTATGCTGTAGACAGACGCACAGACGGACAGACGGACAGACGGACAGACGGACAGACGGACAGACGGACAGACAGACAGACGGACAGACGGACAGACGGTCACTCGGAATCGAGGTTTTTGAGCGACAACAAATATTTCTGTACCCTTGGCGGCTCTTTGCGAGCGTTATTTCTTAGCGTTACAAACGGTAAGGCAAACACAATATACTCTCAGATTTCATCTAGAGTATAAACATAACAGGACTACGACTGGGCGTAAAGCCCAATCGTGTGATACTCTAGTTGAAAGAGAATTTTTTTCATTTTAAGAAATTTTGTAGGGGAAGTGGTAGAGGGGGTGACGACATTGAACTAATTTTTCCACATCACGCTAAGGTTGCTATCAAAATATTTTATACAAAATTTAGGATTCAAAAATGTAATAAGTACTGAGAAAATTAGTGTATTGGATTTAGTGAAATTGTGCAGTTTGTATGGGAGGTGGTAGAAGGAGTGTGAATTTATTAATTAAGTTCTTAGAAATAACTGTAAACATCATTTAATTGATATATTTTAAAGTGCAGATCAGTAGCGTTCATACTTTTCAGGAAAATCGACTTCTTGTGAAGTTGTTGAATTGCGTCAAATTGTATGGAAGGGGGTAGATGGAGTGAAGCTAATTGTCTATTTTTTTTTAGTCTTACTAATAATTCTAAATAATTATTTAGTGCATAATTTCAGCTCAATAAGTTTCAAACGTACTGAGTAAATTTATTTAGAGTATTTCATAAAAAAGTGCAGTTTGTATGGGAGGGGATGGAAGGAAGGGGAGGACTCAACTATTTTTTATATAGCAGATTGAAATTATTATAAAAGTAATATATTCAAAATTTCAGATCAATAGCTCTCATGTTTTTTGAAAAAATCCGTTTATTGTCGAATTGCGAAATTGTGTCATTTTGTATGGGAGGGGGTAGAAGGGGTGAAACTAAATGTCTTATTTTTTTCGGTCTTACTAATAATTCTAAATAAATATTTAGTGTACCATTTCAGCGCGCTAAATTTTATACGCATTGAGTAAATTGGCTTAGAGTATTTCATGAAAAAGTACAGTTTGTATGGGAGGTGGTAGAAGGAGGGAGAGCACACTTATAATTTTTATATGGTAGATTAATATCATCATAAAAGTAATATGTTCCAAATTTGAAACCAATAACCTTTATACTTTTTGAGAAAATCCGTTTATTGTCAAACTGCGCAATTGTGTCATTTTGTGGGGGAGTGGGTAGAAGGAGTGGAGCGATTTGGCCCTTTCACGAACTTGTCCTTACTTTTTTATCAAAAACGATGTGTACAAAATTTGAACTTTCTAGATCAACGCGTTCTCAAGCTAGAGAGGACACAGACGGACGGACGGACGGACATCCGGTTTTGAGATTTTTGAGTGATAATATTAACTTCTGTATCATTCATTTTTTTCTCCGAGCCTTATTTCTTGGCGTTAAAAACTTTGTGGCAAACTTATAATACTCTCAGATTTCATATAGAGTATAATTAGCAGCTGGAGAACGCAGTCTTTGGATCGAGACCATTGGAGGCGACGACTTCAGGAGGCCAAGGCCCGATTTGGGGTGTCGCACCATTGATGACGATGATGGGATATGACCACATGACCTTCGCATTGTAGACCAACACGCTATTCACTAGGTTACACCCAGGCTTATCAATCAGAGAATAAAGGAGCATTATTTGATGTCATGATACAAATACACAATGTTGCTGTTTTATTGATTTATCTAAGGCGTTCGATACAGGAGCTCATCAAATCCTACTCAAAAAACTTTTCGCTATTGGAACTTGTCGGACTCCTGACGTTGCAGACTATGAATCTTATCTTTTTGATCTTTTCTTAACTTCAGACCACACTTGACTTTTGTTGATTCTCCACTAGGAAGCTCAGACCATTGCTAAATTTCCGCCCGGTTCCTAGTCACCCAAAAAGCTGGTATGGCTATACGGAAGTGCCGATTAAGTAATTTTATCATTCATTTGATTTGGTAATATGCTTCAACAGAGGTGCTGAGTATACTTCTTCCGCAGTAAATGCGAATATCTTGTTGGACATGAGACTCTTTGTCGCCCAAAGCTTCAAACCAATCAAGCCAAGTTCTAAAGCTTGGTTTAATAAAAAATGTAGTTCAGCAATACGGGCCAAAGAGGCAAGTTACTATGATTATAAGTTAATTTCAATGCGCTAAATTCATCCTTAGGTCAAATTAACATTCTTTCGTGTAACGTAAACCGAGTTCTTAAGAATCTAGATGCTAACAAATCGTCCGGGTCATACAGAATTCCTGCTCTTGTCCTTAAAAATGGTTGAGCTCCACTTGCTAAGCCTTCATGCTAACTATACCATCATTCCTTATCGTCCTCCACTGTATTATCTACATGGAAGCTTGCAAATCTTTAGCCAGTCTCCAAAAAAGGAGAACGCATTAATCCCACTAATTATCGCCCGATAGCAGTAGCCTCACATCTGTCGACGCTTCATGAACGTGAAGCTAGAGTGTAGCCTAGTGGGTAGTGTATTTATCTTGTAATGCGAAGGTCGTGAGTTCAAATCCCGGTCGTCGCGATATATAATCCCAGCACATTGCCTGCTTGGATATACCTATGAAAAATTCCTAGAAAAAGGATTGTGCGAAGGGCCAATAACCCTTCCTCAATAAGTAATGAAAAATGTTAAGGAACCTGAATGTCAGGAGGCCAAGGTCCGATTTGAGCTGTAGCGCCATTGTAGTAGTAGTAGTAGTTCATGAACGTGGGATCAGAATTCGCACCATCAAGGATGTCCTAAGAGACCTGATCACGGTACTTTTTTAAAGAAAATTCAGCTTTATCGGAACGAGTCGAGCAAGGACACGTTTAATGGCCAAAGTATCCACCAAAATCGAACGAACGGACTCACAAGAGATGTCTCCTGCTTTCTCCCTAGCACTGGTATGTCGATTTTCGAGCACCATTTCCTTCACTTTTTGAATGTTTTTATCAGTTGAAGAAGTCGAAGGTCGACCAATGGGGCACGTCTTCAAGAATCTCTCGACCGTCCTTAAAGGCATTGTACCACTCCGAGGCTCGTGTTTTTGATATAACTGACTCACCGTAAGTCCTTTCCAACATTCGCAACGATTCCGCACACAAAATTTGGTTGGAAACACAAAATTTAAGCCAAATACTTTGTTCCATATTTTTAAACATTGTAAAAAACGCCATGGACTACTGAGGTGTACCGCTGTAAACAAACTAATTAACAGATCGCGCTAATTTTTGGGATAATAATTAAGGACAGTCTTACCTGCTTACCAAAAATTTTTTGAAATATCATTTCCCAGAGTAATTTTATTTACAAATTTCCCTTACATTATGGTCACAATGTACATAAGGAAAAAATAATAATATATGCCAGAACTTTTAACCATCCTAACCCGCATTGCGTGTTTTATATGTATTGAAAAAAAACACCAAATTCAAAATTTTTGAGTGAAACTTTAAGTTAATTCGAAATTTGTGAAATTCAATAAAAAAAATGCATTTTTGTGCTTTTGCTTAGATATTAACTGAACGCATTTCTTTTAAACTTCTTCCACCTCCCATATAACTTTATTTAATTATTTTTTTTTTCAAGAAATCAATTATCACCAAATCAAGAAGAAATAAATTATCACCAAACCATTAAAAGCTATTAACTTAAAATTTTAGACAAACAATTCCAAAAATAACTAAGCTGCATTCAAAGTTTTGAAATCCCTCCTGCGCTTTCAACCTCCTCCCGTACAAAAGTATGATTTCGACCAGTTAAATCCACTAATAACCATCAAAATAAAAGCTACGAACCTGGAAATTTTGTATGAACACCTTTCAAGACAAAAGTAATAATACTGCATCACAACTTTTACGATTTCCTCAACTCCTCTACTCCTCCCGTACAAATGTATGGTTTCAAGAATGTAAAATACTCTAAATTTCTAAAAATTTATTTCGTCTATGAAGCTAACATTCTTTGCAGCAAATTTTGAACGTGATTCAAGCAATCAATTAGCAAAGTATTAATATCAACCCACCTCTTAAAACGCCCCTCCTCCATACTAACCTAAACTTGTATAAATAATCGAATGAAATATTGATACTACTTATTGGAGCAATTGATCGAAATTGCAGTTAAGTTTTAAATAATTGACAACAGCCCTGCCCTGGAACCCCCATTCACTTAGTCTTCCATATCTACCCTATTGACTTCCCACATATGTATATATATTCAACTTGTCCCAAAAATAATAATGTTGCTGATTAACCTGAAAAACAATCGGAAATTCGGCATTTAATCTGAAAATAAAGCAGTTAAAATGATTAAGCGTTGTCTAATAATCTCTTTTCCGCTATGATTCATAATCTTCCGTTTATGCTGTAATTGTCCTATTTTGAATCGGAATACCTGTAGAACTACTAAAAATTAATGCCTTTTGCTATTATAACTCTTTCTGTGTCATATTGATTTATTTTATGATATTTTCGATAAATTTTAATATACCATGGAAAGACATTAATTTCGGTAGTTTCTCGAGATAACATTTCTGAAGTTATTAAAATTAAATATTTCATGTGTCTTGTTATTTATGTTTTACGTGATACTTTAAGTTTTTGTAAGAGCTAATTTTTCCAACTGAAATATACGTATATAATTATTATAAAAACATAACAGGATTACGATTGGGCGTAAAGCCCAATCGTGTGATACTCTAGATGAAAGAGAAATTTTTTGATTTCAAGAAATTTCGTAAGGGAAATGGTATAGGGCGACATTGAACTAATTTTTTCTCATCAAGCTAAAGTTGCTATCAAAATGTTTTACACAAAATTTAGATTCAAAAATTTCATAGGTACTGAGAAAATTAGTGTATTGGATTTCGTGAAATTGTGCAGTTTGTATGGGAGATGGTAAAAGGAGGGGCGAGTACTTAAAGACTTTTCCGGAAATAACTATAAGCATCATACGCTTGATATGATTTAAATTATAGATCCGTAGCATTCAGACTTTTTAGGAAAATCCACTTTTTGTATATGTAAAATTGTGTTAGATTGTATGGGAGGGGTAGAAGGAGTAAAGCTAATAGTCTAATCTTTTTTTGGCCTTACTAGTAATTTTAGATTAATATTAAGTGCACAATTTCAGCTCGATCAATTTTATATGCACTGAGTAAATTGGTTTAGAGTATTTTAAGAAAGAGTGCAGTTTGTATGGGAGGTGGTGGAAGGAAGAGAAGGACTTAAATAATTTTTATATAGTAGATTGAAATTATAATAAAAGTAATATATTCCAAATTTCAGATCAATAGCATCTATACTTTTGGAGCAAATCCTTCTATTGTCGAATTGCAAAATTGTGTCATTTTGTATGGGAGGGGGTGGAAGGGGTAAAGCTAATCGTCTCATTTTTTTATCTTAGTAAAGACTCCAAATAAGTGATTAATGCACAATTTGAGCGCGATAAATTTTATACGTACTGAGTAAATTGGTTTAGAGCATTTCAAGAAAAAAGTGCAGTTTGTATGGGAGAGGATGGAAGGAGAGGGAGGACACAAATATTTTTTATACTATAAGTTGGAATTATTATAAAAATAATATATTCCAAATTTCAGACTAGTAGCTATTATACTTTGCGAGAAAATCCGTTTATTATCGAATTGCGAAATTGTGTAATTTTGTATGGGAGGGGGTAGAAGGGGTAAAGCTAATCGTCTAATTTTTTCCCGATATTAATAATAATGCTAATTAATATTTAGTACAATATTTTAGTTCGATGAAAGTTACACGTACTGAGCAAATTGGTTTATAGTATTTCATGAAAAAGTGCAGTTTGTATGGGAGGCGGTGGAAGGAGTAGGGGATTCAATTAATTTGTATATCATCGATCAGATTTATGGTAAAAATAATATATTCTAAGTTTCAAATTATTCGTTTCAATGGTTTTCAAGAAAATTTGATTATTACATATTTTGGAAAATGAGTCATTTTGTATGGGTGATGATCGAAGTCGTGCGGTTATTGAAATAAGACCAAATGCAGATTACATCTCGAGGTACACCTAATACTCTGTGAAAGTTTCATTACAATCGGTTCAGTCGGTTTTGCGTGAAAGACGGAAAGACTAATATTTAATAATATTTTGTCTGATTGGCGTCTTTTTCCTATTTTGCGTCATAACTTTTGTTTTGTTTTCAATAATACGTAGTCCAACTTCCTTTGCTACCGAGTCAAGGTTTACAAATACCTCCAGAGATCTGGCAAGGATATCTATATCGTCGGCATATGCTACGAGGTGTGTTGATTTGAAGCATAGTGTTCGCTAGGTGCCAACGGGAAATTTCCGAACAACATATTCGAGTGTCAAGTTGAAAAGCATTGGTGCGAGACCGTCACCTTGCCTAAGGCCGTTATTTAAGTATGTATGTGACATTTCAATAAAAGTGGCTGCTCAGTCTAGGCTGTCACCAAGAATGCTACAGGAATAATCACAAAACTAATATATTCCAAATTTCAAATCAAAAGCTTTTATATTGGTTTGGTGAAGCAGTTTGATAAAGGTCTCAGCAGAGACCGAAACGTCACGAATAATAAAGCGTAACAGTGTAGAATCCGGAAATCTTTTCTTTCAGCTTTTATATTTTTCGTGAAAACGTTTATTGCCAAATTGCGAAATTGCCCCATTTTGTATGAGAGTGGGTAGAAGGGGTAGAGCGATTTGGCCTGTTCATCAACTTGACCTTACTTTTATCAAATGACGTGTACAAAATTTGAACTTTCTAGCTCGACGTGTTCTCAAGCTAGAGAAGGGCACGGACGAACGGACGGACAGTAGGTTTTTGATTGCTTACATGAACTTCTGTATCATTCAATTTTTTCTCTGAGCTTTATTTTGTAGCATTACAAACTTTGTGACAAACTTATAATACATTCAGATTTCATCTAAAGTATAAAAGAAAAGTTCAAAATATTAACTACTCGAAAACCTTCAAAACTTCTACCCCTTCATATACAAAAGTATTATTTCGATTATTTTTAGTAAATCAATTATCACCCACAAACACATTAGAAGCTATTAACTTCAAAATTAGGATGTAGCCTACACTACTTGGGTATACATCTCTTGGTCTCCTCAATCTGCGAAAATGCAAATTCGTAGATAGAGGGTTAAGCGAAGGACTAACAACCCTTTCACAATAAGTAAGGTTTGAGATTTTTGAGTGATAATATGAACTTTTGTGTCATTCATTCTAGAGTACAACAAGTTCTTTAGATATTTAACACAGTACAATTCAGTGGGTCAAGTTAAAGTAATTGTCAGGCATCAGAAAAGCACTTTTTATAAATGTCCTTTTTCATGTAAAATACACATAGTTAAAAATAAATACGTGACTTGGCCTGTTGTGAGCATAAATGCCTGGCAATGAATGCTTAGTATATAGAAGTTATCTTTTACAGAGTGATGATATTTTATTACTCAGCTGAGTAAAATGTTAAAAGTTTCTTTCTAGCATTCAATTCGTTCATTCTAACTCAGACATTCCGATGTGGTTACTTATTTCTAACATTCATTTATAAAATTTATATGACTTTACATTTTAATTATATTACTAAGATTATTCTGATAATTGAGAGACTCGTCTCAAACAGAATCCACTATAATTAGAAGTATACGAATTATATGTACTAGATATCCCTCCTTAAAGATAAAAACAACCGATTCACTGAATTGTTCGTAAGTTTGTCACCTCAATACGCTTATCTAGCTCATTATATTGACGATAAGCAACAGCGACGCTCTGCATATCGCGCGGTTTCAAAGAAAACTTTACAGCCGCGTATCAAGTCTCATTAGTAAGTGAGAATTTGTATATCGAAGTTGCACTGCCGGAGTCATTGCTTAACATAGTTACTAACTCCCTTATAAGACTTAAAATATGGGCTGCTGTTGTAGTAAGTTGATTTAAATTAAATTTTTTTTTATTACATTCATTATATTTATTTTTATTTAATATATTTTTTTTTTAATTTGCAGGTAAAAGGGATTCACGTGAAATTACCACTGAAGTAGCGTATCCGAATAATGAGCAAAATAGCCAAAATGGGCAATCCCAGCCGTACTATGTTTCAACGCTAGAAATAGAAACAACAGCTCCGGCATCGACGGAACAAAAATATTAAACACTTTCTTAATAAATTAAACATCTACATCATTAATTTTTATAATCTAATTTTTTTTTGTTATATAATATTACGATAATATAAGAAAAAATATGCCATAAAATGGTTTGTGATGTGTTTAATTAATTTAAAAAAAAAATAGTGTTTCTAATTTAGTGCTATGTGATGATTTCTGTGCAATAAAAATGACTACAATAAAGTGCTAAAAGACGGCGTTATACAACGACCTTATTCCAATATTTGAACGTCGGTTATTGCAGATGCTAATCAGTCTGGGCCTTTACAAAATTTAAAGTGTAAATATTGTGCTTTGAAACTATTAATGTTAAGATTATCTAACGTGAATATCGAAGGCGAAGCATGCCATCAATAAAATAAACGGACAGTTTTTTTTAAATAGAAAAAGAAAAGTGAATTAAGAACTAGATGTTTACATACTACATATTGTGGAATAGTTGCTCACTATACGAATCAAATTTTACGGACTAAAGCACTATCACGGCATGGACACACCCAATTATAATTTATCACGTGGTGTTTTTGTGTTGTGACATTTTATCGAGAACTTTATTTATTTTCCAATTTTGATAAAAGCGTTCTACAAGATTATTAAATAATAATTTATGGAAGTAGAGAATTGCTATTAATTTAAAACCGGTTGATGAGATTTTAGTTTTTTAACTCCCTATATCTCAACAGGAACCACAAGGAAAGCCTTATCTACATTTAGTCAAACTAATTCAAGGACCATAGAACAAAAAAAAATACTAACATAAACTGTGATAGAAATGATAGTTCGAATTCAAATTGCAGTGAACTAATTAGTAACCAGCGTAGTGAGAGAAGTTAACGAAATAAATAAAATTAATTTTCCGTTCAAAAATTACAATAATTGTGTGTTTTGCAATCACACTGTGCCTGTGATTTAAATTTAATAATTTTATACTTTTCACTACGCACGGTTTTGAAATTGTTTTATCGATCTTTGTCTTAAATACACATATCCCGTTTTTTTTTTGGTTCCACGGCTCTTCTTTTACATATATGTACATATACTTCTTCTTCTATAATGACATCACAGCCCAAATCGGGCCTTGGCCTCCTGACCTTCAGGTTCCTTAACCTTTTTTTTCTATTATTTATTATGAATGGATTGTTAGCCCTTCGCACAATTTTTCATTTTCGTAGATTGAGGTAACCAAGGTATATCCAAGCAGGTAGTGTGCAGGAATTATATTACGTCGACCGGGGTTTGAACTCACGACCTTCACATTGTAAGACCAACACGCCACCCACTAGGCTTTATATACTATTTATTATTATAATATATACTACTTACGGTACATCGCCGATAGAATTGCCGCAGTGATCATCGTTACAAATCACAGAGTTTTTGTTCGCACTCACACACTAATCGCGCAACTCACACATCCCACGTAACCCCGACGAGATCGTAGCTCAGAATAAAGCTCGCCAAACAAACCACCGCTTACCCATGTACACAAACCAAATAAAAAAAGCATCCGTTCACAGAAAACCGAACCAAAAGGGTCTGTTGTTTCCTTTTTTTCACACGATATTACTCAACAATCAATTTCATCATGAAGAACGTAAGGCTCTTATCAGATCCCGAAACCCATCGAACCCAACAAATCTCAGTCGCACTTTACCCAGCCCCACTGAAAGCAATGAAAGAGCTTTCATATAAACGTCGTTCATATGGAAGCTCTTTCGTTGCTCGATTGCTACTTGGGACATCTGCTATATTCCATTGTCTTCGTATCTGTTATATCGCTCACGCTGAGCGATATCTGTTTACTGCTCAGTTCAGTGATATCAAAGACTATCAATCAAATAAGCTATTCCAAACCTAGTTAATAGTCTTTGATGATATCGGCACCATCTACACACTGCTCGTGCTCGCAGTGATATTGATTTACACTGAGGAAGTATAGTAACGAATGAATAGGTTATAGGTGAAATGCGATTTGCTTAACGATATTTTGATCTGGTGATTAATACCAATAGCTATTTATTAGAATTAATATTTCATTAATAATTGTTTAATTGATTACAAAATGTTCTCTACAATATATTCCTGTAATAGATGTCGTTATTTTCAAGAAAATCGATTTGATTTATGTTCCAATAAATTTATTTGCGAGGGGGTAGGAGGGTAATCATAAAATTTGTGATGGATTTTTTTTAAATTTGTTTTGAAAAGTGCTGGAACTGGAACAACATTTTCCAATCGTAGCTTTCAAGATGTTGGTTATTAGCTTACTAACTTACAATGGCGATACTGTTTAGATTGGGCGTTGCCCTCTTGTATACTATGGAGACCCATCCTTCTCGGTTCAGTGGCCGCGTCCTCCAGTTATAAGATCACAGCAGTGAACTTGGTTAGAGCTGTTATTAGTCCTAAAGCTGTAACTGAGAATATTTTCTACTCTGGCTTCTGGCAAAGAATCGGTCTTTGCTAGCCGAACCAGTTTCGATGGAACAATAAACTCCAACATACATTTATACAGTATATGCCTAATAATACTGACTTATGACGCTCCTGGAAACTGGGTAGGGTGTGTGTCGATGGAGGATACCACACGAAGAAAAAAGGAGCTCGTCTAGTTCGCAGATTCTTTTCTTTTCGACGCAGCAGGTCGATTTACGATACCTGCGGTTTTTTTCTTCTCGACGGAGAACGCCATATGAGTGGTTTTTTTCCTTTTTGACGCAACATACCAGAAAGCAAAAAGAAAATTCATCGTCAACAGACGGTCCCCAACGAATTCAAATTTTATAAATAAAATGTACCATCTTATTTCTCATTGTTCTATATTGTATTTTTGGGTTGTATAGTAAAATAAACTGCCAACAAGTCGGGCGAAACTTTATTATTCTTGGGACAAGTTGATGCATGGAAAGTTAATATGCAGGTTAGAGTGGTTAGGGAGAACTAAGTGAAAGGGGGTTCTTGGGCAGGGCTCTTGTCAATTTAATACTTATTACGGATACGATCAATAGCTCCAGTACACATAATTAATATTTCATTCGTTTATATATGCAAGTTTGAGTTTTTATGAGGGGTGATAGTAAGGATGCGTTAATCGTTTCTTAATTGATAACTTGAATCACGTCCAATATTCTCTGCATAGAATGTCAGTTTCATAGAATTTTATAGGATTCGGTGTATTTTACATTCACGAAACCAAACATTTGTATGGGAGGGGGTAGAGGAGGTAGGGGAATCGTAAAATTGACGCAATTTTATTTCCTTTCTCTTGTAAGGTACTCGTACAAAATTTCAAGTTTGTAGCTTTTAATTTGTTGGTTATTAGTTGATTTAATGAAATTGGTCGAAATCATACTTTTTTATGGGAGAGGGTAGAAGGGCAAGCGCGATTTTAAAACTTTTAACGTAATTTCATTCGAACTATTTTTGTAAGTTTTTGTGCAAAATTTCAAATTGATAGCTTTTAATAGTCAGGTGATAATTGATTTCTTAAAAATGGTCGAAAAAATAATTTTGTATGGTAGTGGGTAGAGGTTTTAAAGGTATTCGACTAGTTAATATTTCATGTATTCACAGATTTTTTAAGCTGCATTTCGTACATTTTCAAGATTCTACCTTAAAATTTCATTCAAAAATATTCAGTTTATGTGTTTTTTTCAATGCAGATGAAACACCTTGTGCACGTTAAACCGGGGGGTCGGTTTAAACAAACAAATTATTATTTTTTTTTTTTGTACATGACATAGATGTAACGACATGCAAAATTTAAACTTTGTATTCACCAGAGCCCTAAAAATCACTCGAAATTTTCGAAATTTTTACTTACCACTTCACCGGCCAAACTTAAAATTTATCAAAATTAAAGCCTATGTAGTTCTATAATCTGACGAATTTTCGATTTGATATCTGTACTCAGTTTTGAGATATAAAGGTTTGAAATTTTGGATAGTGCACCATTTTTGAATTGCTCCCCATTTCCCCCCGCTACTTCTATGACCAAAGTTTATATTTTGTATTTCGCTAGTATAGCTTAATATACATATGTTTTAAGTTTCAATTACATAGCTTAGGAGATAGTATTCATTTTTAAGTGTTTTTATACATTGCACCCCTTACAATAATGAGCCTCCTTCTACGCTGATTTTGATTGATCTGTATACCGCCTTAATAGTTCCAAAATATGAGTTTTTTATTGTAAGTAATTTTGAAGATATAATCATTTGAAAAAAAATTCGGCTGATAATTTGTTTTTTGCCTCCCCTCAAATTAAATTATTTTTAAAGTTTGTCCCACAACCCTCTCTATACTTACGCTGATTTTCAGCTTCTTACCTGCATTCGTAGTGGAGATATTAGCAAGTGTAGTTTTTGATTATTGCCCTCCCCCCGCTTCCCCCTTCCCCCTGACACTCACCAAAATTTAGATAATGGAGCTCACTTACCCAATTAACAATTCACTCGAAAACGAACACTTTACCTTTAACGGTCACAGAGATATGAATTCATATGTACTGCGTACGACGGGACAGTTTTTTTTTTTTGCATTTTTATGCTAATTTAGTCATGAAACGCGGAAAACCCAAATTTCAGAGTAGCAAATTACTTTATTATTTTAATAATAAAGTATTGTGATTGACTTGGGAAAAAAAAAAATTTGCTACCCTGAAATTTTTTTTTCGCGTTTCATGACTAAAATAGCCTAAAAATGCAAAAAAAAAAATCCGTCTGTCTGTACGCCGTACGCCGTACGCCGACGTGTACGCTCAGCGCACATTAACTCCCAAACCCTTCAAGATAGAAAGTTCATTTTTGGAGGAATTGTAGGTAGTTGTGGATCTCAGGCGGATACCAATTTTGGGGGGTGTACAAGTTCAGGGGGAGGCGGGGGGAGCGCTTAAACCGAAAAATACGAATTCAAATATCTCAACCATGGTTATAGCTAGGAAACTAAAAATCAACACACATATACAAGAGTTTGTGGGACAACTTTTAAAAATAATTTAATTTTTTTATCCATTGGCGTGCGAAAAGGGGGGGCTAAGAACCAATTGTCGGCCGAATTTTTTTTTCAAATGTTTATATCTTCGAAATTACTTCCCATAAAAAATTGATATTTTGAGACCAACAAGATAGTATATAGATCTACTAGAAGCAGTTCAGATAGAAGCTAATTAGTGAAAGGGGGAGGGTCAGGGGGGGTGCAAAGAAAAACACTTAAAAATTAATATCTCAACTGTCTCTTATGCTATGTAATTGAAACTTAAAATGTATGCTAAGCTTTACTAGCGACATATGAAAAAAATATAATATGTGGACATTATAGTAGTGGGGGGAAATGGGGAGCATTTCAAAAATGGCGCACTTTCCAAAACTACAAATCATCAAATCTTAAAATTGAGTACAGATATCAAATCAAAAATTTGTCAGATTGTAGAGCTATATAATCTTTAATTTTGGTAAGAAATTTGAGTTTGGGGGTGTAAGGGGAGGGAGGTGGAAAGCGAAAATGTTGAAAATTTTGAGTGATTTTTTTATGGCTCTGGTAAAAGATACAAAGTTTAAATTTTGCATGTCGACACATCTATTTGATATAGATAGAAAAAAAATAGTAATTTGTTCCAAAATTGTTATGCTCCGAAGTGGGGGTCTAACGTGCACAAGGTGTTTCATGTGTAATGAAAAAAACACATAAACTGAAAATTTTTGAATGAAATTTTTAGGCAGAAACTTGAAAATTTGGGAAATGCATTTAAAAAAAATTTCTAAAAGTTTGAAATATTAACTGGTCGAATATTTTTAAAACTTCTGCTCCCTCCCATACAAAATTATTTTTTCGACAAATTTTAAGAAATCAATTATCATCTAACTATCAAACTTAGAAAAATAGTTAAAATAAAATTACGGTAAAAGTTTTGAAATCATGCTGGCCCTTCTACCCCTTCCCATACAAAAGCATGATTTCGACCAATTTCATTAAATCAACTAATAACCAACAAATTAAAAGCTACGAACTTGAAATTTTGTACGAGCACCTAACAACAGAAAAGAAAGAAAATTCCATCACAAATTTTACGATTCCCCTACCTCCTCTACCCCCTCCCATACAAAATTATTTTTTCAAGCATTTTTAAGAAACTAGTTATCAGCTATCTCTTAAAAGCTATCAATTTCAAATTTTGCACGAAAACTTATAAAAGTAATTCAAATGAAGTTGCTTTAAAAGTTTTGAAATTGCGTTTACCGTTCTACCCCCTCCCATACAAAACTATGATTTCGACCAATTTCATTAAATCAACTAATAACAAACTAAAAGCTATGAACTTGAAATTTTATACAAGCATCTTACAAGAGAAGCGAAATAAAACTGCATATCAAATTTTACGATTCCCCTACCTTCTCTACCCCCTCCCATACAAATTTTCGGTTTCGTGAAAATAAAATATACCAAATTTGATGAAAATTTTATGCAATTTCATCTATGAAACACATTTTATACAGAGAATATTGGACGTGATTCAAGCAATTATTAAAAAACTGTTAACATCTAACCACCCTTGCTATTACCCCTCCTCCTCCCCTCATAAAAACCCAAACTTGCAGAAACGAATGAAATATTGTTAAATTGACAACAGCCCTGCCCAAGAAACCCCTTTGCACTTAGCTTTCCCTAACCACTTTAACCTGCATATTGACTTTCCACTCATCCGCAACTTGTCCCAAGAATAATAAAGTTTCGCCCGACTTGTTGGCAGTTAATTTTTTTTAGTTTTTCTGTGTCGATCACAATACTTTATTATGAGAATCAAATTCCTGTTAAGACCCCCTATAGGGGCATAGGACAGAAACAACTCTCTTCCACAAGGCGCGATCCTGCGCATCGGCTTTAAGCTGTTGCCAGGACTTGTTTATTCCTCTGGCCTCCTGCTCAACTGCTCGCTTCCATGTGTTACATGGTCGACCAACCCGACGTCTTCCTTGAGGGTTATAATCCAGAGCCTGTTTTGCAATGTTTTGCTCTGGTTTCCTCAAAGTATGACCGATCCACTGCCACTTTCGCCGTTGAATCTCAATACCTATTTTAGTCTGGCGAGTTGTACTCCAAAGTTCGTCGTTGGAGATCACTTCTGGCCAGAATATTCCTAAAATGCGTCGGAGGCATTGGTTTACGAAAGTCTGTAGTTTCTTGGTAAGTCGAACGGTCACTTTCCACGTAGTACAACCATATAACAACACGGATTTGACGCATGCGTCAAAAACTCGCAGCTTTGTGCGAAGGGAGATCTCTCTTAACCTCCAGAAAGGGGAAAGGATACCAAAGGCCGGACGAGCTTTATTTAGCCGAGCCTCAACATCCTTTTCGGCTTCGCCGTCCATACTGACAATGCTTCCGAGATAGCAAAAATCTTGCACCTCTTCCACATCCTGTCCATTAAGAACAATCGGTGTGCTTGCGTTCGAACCCATGTGCATGTACTTGGTTTTACGCACATTTATTTTCAGTCCGCCTCTTTGCATTTAGAATGCAACGAGCGAACATTTGACTCTAAGTCCGAACGGGTATGTGCAAGCAAACACACGTCATCAGCATAATCAAGGTGACTTAAGATGTTAAATAGTCTCCATTGAAGACCTTTACCTTCCCCACCTTCGAGTGCAGCTTTCAAGATGTCATTTATTACCACCAGAAACAGGGCTGGTGATAATATGCAGCCTTGTCTGACACCCGTTCGCACAGGAAAGCTCTCGGACAGCTCTCCTCTATGCAAGACGCGACACCTTGCATCTTCGTAGGATTCTTTAATCATAGCTATGACCTTATTTGGAATACCTCTCCTACGCAAAGCATTCCATATGTAATCTCGCTTAACGCTGTCGAAAGCCTTCTCGAAGTCCACAAACATGAGATGTAGTGGCGAACCCATTTCGGCTGACTGCTCTAATATTATCCGTAGGGTATTTGTGTGGTCGGTACAAGACGACCCTTTACGGAATCCAGCCTGATAAACTTCGAGAGTGCTCTCGACGACATCACTAATCCTATTGAGAATTACCTTAGCCATAATTTTTGATACGGCAGTAAGTAGACATATACCACGCCAATTGCCACAATCCCGAAGGTCGCCCTTTTTCGGAATTTTCACAATGACGCCCTCCTTCCATTCAGTCGGATATCTTCCATCATTCCATACCTTAGTGAAGAGTGGGAGGAGTATATCGGCTGTTATTTCCGGGTCCGCTTTGAGGAGTTCGGTTGGTAGTCCGTCTATACCTGGAGCTTTCCTTCCCGCCATTGACCGAATGGCGGAAACTATCTCTTCCTTATCTGGGGGATCGTCCCTAATAGAGGATTGTTGCGGTTGGATGTTTGGAAGTTGTTCTGTTTTATGAGAATAATATAGTAAAATTTTATTGATTAGTATCCAAAAAAAGAGTTTTCATTATTTGTTATTAAATATATGCGGTTCGAGTTAGTGTGACGGTTTTTTTTAATATTGAATACTACGTTGGTAGAGTAGATTCTCAGTTAGTAGCCCTGGGATTGCCCTTCACTAGTTCGCCTTTCCGTCATCTTCACATATATGTATTTCAATTTTCACCATCATGCAAGAATGGCTATTCCTCTGGGTCATCTATTCTATGCCACGCTCTTGAGCAGCCGGCAACATGAGCTGCCCGACCCGGAGGACTCCCATCAAACAAAATGTGTATGGGAATGAAGACTTCAGCTGAGCTTGAGTTTGCATTATTAGATTTCGCTAAAAATTTCAAATCAATAGCTAAGACTTTTTGAAGGAAACTAATGAAATTAAAATTTCAAAATTTCGTGCAATTTGTATAGTAGAGTAGAGGGAATGAGGTGAAGTATATAATAGTTCCGGCGATAATTCGTAGTAGCGTTGCTAGTTTCAATGAAAATCGAAGAAATACAGTTTTCAAAATTGTCCATTTGTTTGGGAAGTGGTGAAAAGATTGAGCGGATCGAATCGTTAATGATATTCCTAAAGAGTTTCGGAGAAAAATAAAATTTTTAAAATTTAGAAATTTCGTGAAATTTATGAGAGGGGTTGGAAGGAGTGGGGGAATGTCACACGTTCACGAACTTAAAGATTCTTTTTTTTTGTTAAAAACTACTTAAAGCAAATTTTAGCACGATAGCTCAAAAGCATTGGAGAGTTATTTTGTAGACAGACAGAAAAACGGCCACTCGGAATCGAGTATATATATACCTATGACCTAGGTATATTATAGTATTATAGTAAATCATAAATTTTAAAAGTTTTACTAGATAACTGGAATTAAATTTGTTTAACAGTTATATACATAATATACTAGCGATCGCCCGCGACTTTGTCCACAAAATAAGCAATTTTTAAGAATGTAGTTAGTAATATGTACATTATGTAAAATATATACTCTTAAAACACTATGGTTTGTATTTTGTTGGAATCACAACCATAAATTATTAAGAATGAGACCACCGTACTCGCATTTGTATGGGACAGGGTCGTGATCAAATCAATCCCGTGATTTAAGATCATATAAGTATGGAAGAGCTTTAAGGACATGTGAATGGTTGTAGCTTGTGTTAATTAAAAAAAACGACCAAATAAAATAACGTAACATATCAGGACTACGATTGTGCGTAAAGCCCAATCATGCGATATTATAGAAGAAATCGAAATTTTCGTGATGTTAAGAAATTTTGTATGGGGAGTGGTAGAAAGGGTGACAGTACTGAACTAATTTATTTCACATCATGCAAGAGTAGCTATAAAAATGTTTTGTACCAAATAAATTTAAGCTTGAAATATTGGTTCTGAGAAACTTAGTGCATTGGATTTAATGAGATTGTGAACTTTGTATGGGAGATGGTAGAACGAGTGGAGGTTTTTGGTGATTTCTCGAAAAACAACTATAATCATAATGAAATTGATATATTTTAAATATTAGATCAGTAACGATCACGCTTTTGAAGAAAATCGAATTTTTGAAAAGTTGTGGAATTGTTTCACATTGTATGGGAGGGAGTAGAAGGAGTGAAGCTAATTGGTTAATTTTTTCCCGTCATTAATAATAATGCTTATTAAGGATTTGATACAAAATTTTAGCTCGATGAAAGTTATACATATTGAAAAAATTGGTGTAGAGTATTTCATGAAAAAGTGCAGCTTGTTTGGGAAGTGGTGGAAGGAGTGAGAGGTTCTTAGTAGTTTTTTGAGAAACTACTACAATCATCATGCAGTTGATATATTTTAAATGTCAGATCAGTAACATTCACACTTTCCAAGAAAATCGAATTTTTGAAAATTCGTGCGTTGTACGGGAGGGGGAAGAAAGAGTGAACCTAATCTATTAATTTTTTCCCGATATTTACAATAATACCAATTAAGGATTTGGTACAAAATTTTAGCTCGATGGAAGTTATACGTACTGAGATAATTGGTATATAGTATTTAATGAAAAAGTGTAGTTTGTATGGGAGGTGGTGGAAGGAGTGGGGGAATTCAAATAATTTATATTTTAAGCTTCAAATTAATAACTCTTATAGTTTCGAAAAGAGTCGATTATTACCTATTCTTGAAAATATGTCACTTTGTATGGGAGGGGGTAGAAGCCGTGAGGGGAGTGACATAACACCTTCTACAATGGCACTACAGCCCAAATCAGGCCTTGGCCTCCTGACCTTCAGGTTCCTTAACATTTTTCATTATTTATTGTGTCAGACCTTCGCACAACCCTCTAACTGCGAATTTTTAATTTTCGTAGATTGAGGTGGCCAAGGTATATCCAAAGTAGGCAGTGTGCTGGAATTATGCGTCGACCGGGATTTGAACTTACGACCTTGTAGTCAACACACTACCCACTAGGCTACACCCTAGCTATACCATACCATAGCAATACCATAACACCAAAAGCAGATTACATCTCGGAGCATAGCTAATAAGTTGTGAAAGTTTCCTTACAATCGGTTCAGCCGTTTTTGCGTGAAAGCTGGACAGACAGACAGAGAAGAATTTTAAAAACGCATGTTTCTGCTTAGTTATTGCTAAAATAAAGCAAAAAACTAACTTATAGCCATTTCCAAACAAATAATAGACAGACACTACATTTATATTTATATTTACATAAAGATTAAATTTATAATCACCGAGGGGGTGCTAGGAGGAGTCAAAATTTGTGTAGGAGGGGTAAAAGGAATGGGAGATTTCAAAACTTTTAAATAAATTTTGTTTTAAATATTTTTAAGACTATTCTTGTAAAATTTGAAGTTGATAGCATTGGTTTTTTAGCTCACTCGCATACTTCCTCCCTCCTCCCAGTTAAAGTATTTGGCTCGGGCTTGCTTGGGTGCAGCCTAGTGGGTCTGCAATGTGAAGGTCGTGAGCTCAGATTCCAGTCGACGTATATAATTACGGTACACTGGGTTTATGGAACCTGAAGGTCAGAATTTGGGCTGTAATGCGATTGAAAAAGATGAAGAAAAACTCATGAATTTAATGTATCATAGAAAGTGAAATTCAAAAATATCGCTTGATGTTTAGTTAAATTATTCAAATGACAAAAACAAAACTGATAGTACAGCTGTAAAGAAATACTCTTGGATTGTTCTTATCTATACGCAATATACATCCTCTATTTGAAAAATTACGTGACAGCGCTATTCTTATCCGAATTAGATTAGAGCGTTCAATTCAAATATATGTGCCGACATTAACAGTTTTCTTTTCAGTAGTAGTAATACATTTTATTTGATAATTTAATCAACTCGATATTTCATGCCATACTGGAGTGTGATGCAGGTGAAATGAGTCAGAGAATTTAATCAGCTGCGTACGACTCACTAATTAGATAATAACTATAGATATTATTTTTCTCTTCGAGTATGAAACATTTCGAAAGAATAATGATTAGTTGGTAATACATACTAATCAAATTTAATTAATTTCCTCTGTTAAGTTGAAGAAATTTGAGATTTACAGCTGAAAAAGTGAGTTCTAAATAACCAAAGAAGTTTTGATTTTTAAACGTTTTAAAGGAAAATAATGCAACTCCACCAACCCTGCCTTATCCACCGAGCTACATGTTTTGAATTATTATCTAATGGACCCCGATTTTGTAAAGCTAACTAATTGAAATCGTTGTGCGGCAATATGAAAGTATGCGGTTAAAAAAATTTTAAAATTTGTGTTTGGCAATTCCTGGCTTGCAGCTAAGAACTGTTCAATAGGGCGACAATCGCTCCCAAAGCCATTGGCACAAATTAAAATAAGGTAAAAGAAATCTCCGATTTGAAAATGTCCCACTTTGTGCTGAAACCTGGTGTCCAAACTCTAATAAGAGGGGGTCTGTTTCTATACAGTAACTCTAGTAGATATGAGTTGCAAGTCTAGCATAAGCCTAAAGTTTTTCAATAAAAATTTCCTTCAATATCTTTGGCTAATAACTGACCAACAAGTAAGTACGAAATATTTAATTTTGTTAGTGATCTGTGTACACCCAACTCTTTGTTTACACGGTAGATGCGTTCCAACAAAAACCGTATAATAAAAGACATGCCACTCATAGTAAAATCGAAGATGTGTTCCAGAATTAACAAAAAAAACTACATGATGTTTAAAAAACTGTGCGAAAAAAAAATTAAAACCGAAATCATGTTAATTCTATAAAATAAAATTCATCATATAAAATATTGTATATCTATATAAATATAATTGTAGTGTCTGTCTGTTATTTGTTTATAAATGGCTATAAATAAGTTTTTTGCTTTATTGTACTAGAAACAAACGTTTTTAAAAATTGTCTCTGTCTGTCTTTCCGGTTTTCACGGCTGAACCGATTGTAATGAAACTTTCACAGTTTATTAGATGTGCACCGAGATGTAATCTGCGTGTGGTCTTATTTCAATACCCCCACGCCTTCCACCCGCTCCCAAACAAAATGACCCATTTTCAAAAATATATAATAATCAAATTTTCTTCAAAACCATTGGAGCAAATCATTTGAAATTTAGAACATACTATTTTAATCAGAAATGTGATCTATATTATACAAATTATTTGAATCCCCCTACTCCTTCCACCACCTCCCATACAAACTGCACTTTTTCATAAAATGCTATTCACCAATTTTCTCAGTATGTGTAACTTTTATCAAGCTTAAATGTTGTACTTTATCCTTAATTTGCATTATTATTACTATCGGGGAAAAATTAACCAAGTAGCTTCACTCCTTCTACCCCCTCCCATACAATATGACACAATTCCACGACTTCACGAAAATTCGATTTTCTTGAAAACTGTAAACGTTATTGATCTGAAATTTGAAATCTATCAATTGGATAATGATTGTAGTCGTTTCTCAAAAATTCACTTAAGACCACCTACTCCTTCCACCACCTCCCATACAAATTGCACTTTTTCATGAAATATTCTAAACTAATTTTCCCAATACATATAACTTTCATCGAGCTAAAATTTTGTACTCAATCCTTAATTAGCATTATTAATATCGGGAAAAAATTAACCAAGTAGCTTCACTCTTTCGACCCCTTCCCATACAATGTGACACAATTCCACGACTTTACAAAAATTCGATTTTCTTGAAAAGCGTGAATGATACAGACCTGAAATTTAAAATATATCAATTGCATGATGATTATAGTTGTTTCTCGAAAAATCACCAAAAACCCCCCTTTCCTTCTACCACCTCCCATACAATTTCATTAAATTCAATGCACTAAGTTTCTCAGTACCTACTCAATTTTTGAAGCTTAAATTTGGTACAAAACATTTTTATAGCTACTCTAGCATGATGTGAAACAAATAGTTCAATGCAGCAGCTCCCCATACAAGATTTCATAAAATCACAAAAATTTCGATTATATTTATAGTATCTTATGATTGGGCTTTACGCACAATCGTAGTCCTGTTACGTTTTCAAGCTTAATGTTATTTTATTTGGGCTTTTTTTTAATTAACACAAACTATAATTATTCACATGTACTTAATGCTCTTCAATACGTATATGATCTGAAATCACGGGATTGATTTGATCACGAGTCTCTCCCATTCAAATGCGAGTATAATGGTATCATTCTTAATAATATTTGGTTCTGATTTAAACAAAATACAAAACATTGTGTTCAAAGAGCCATTAAAGTAATCAGATTATATATCCCACATAATGTATTACTAACTACATTCTCAAAAATTGCTTATTAATGCGATTTTTATGCGGACGAAGTCGCGGGCGTTTGCTAGTCATAAAATATAATTTTAAGGAAACACTTGTTGAAAATATGCACACACATTTATTGCTGACAGGAGCAACAGGAGATTTCATCGCTCGATACGTCTAATACGTTTGAGCTTGAACCTATTGAAGACTCCCCTTCGTTAATAACGTTCTCTGATGTTGGCTTTCTTTTTAATAAGAAATTTGTTATCAGTTTCTGTTTTATTATACTCTAGATGAAATCTGAGAGTATATTGTGTTTGCCTTACCGTTTGTAACGCTAAGAAATAATGCTCGCACAGAGCCGCCAAGGGTACAGAAATATTTGTTGTCGCTCAAAAACTTCGATTCCGATTTGCTGTCTGTCCGTCTGTCCGTCTGTCCGTCTGTCCGTCTGTCCGTCTGTCCGTCTGTCCGTCTGTCTGTCTGTCTGTTCGTCTGTCCGTCTGTCTACAGCATAACTCTCGAACGCTTTGAGCTATCGTGCTGAAATTTGTTGTGTGTCATTTTTAGCAAAAAAGAAACTTTAAGTTCGTGAACGGGCCACATCCCCCAACTCCTTCTACCCCCTCCCATACAAATTTCACGAAATTTCGAAATTTTCAGAAATTGATTTTTCTTAGAAACTATTTAAGCTATCGATTTGAAATTTGGGTTCAAGTATTATGATATAGATACCATTAATATGACTCAATATTGATCCGATCCCATCACTCCTTCTACCCCCTCCCATACAAATGCATAATTTTGAAAAATGCAGTTTTTCGATTTTCATCGAAACTAGTAAAGTTATAAAAACGAATTTTTGGCAGAATTAATTTTTTTATAATTCCAATCAGCACTGAAAAAATTAGCAACTTCCCCTTACTCCTTCTACCCCCTCCCATACAAATTTCACGAAATTTTGAAATTTAAATTAAATTATTTTTCCTCGAAACTGTGAAAGGTATCAATTTGATATTTCGCACAAAGTATAAAAATAAAAATATCAATAACAGGAAAAAAAATTGTTTTCATCGTTACACTCCTTCTACCCCCTCCCATACAAATGCATCATTTTTGTTAAATGCATTATATCGATTTCCATTAAAACTAGAAAAATTACAAACTTAAAATTTTGCCAGAATTTGTTTTTTAATAGTTGCAATAAATGCTGGAAAAAATTATCAGCTCAGCTTCCCTCCTTCTACCCCCTCCCATATAAATATCTGTATTATAAATTCAAGAAAAGCATTTCTCCTTCGAATATATGAGAGCTGTCGACTTTGAAATTGAATCAAAGCATAGTGAAGGATGATGATAAGCAGTTTCAAAATCATCTAAAACGTTCCACTTCCTCTGCCACCTCCCATACAAATGCCTCAATTTAAGGAAAACTATGACCAATTTCTTTAAAAATAATGAAAACTAAAAATTTTAAATTCAGCACGAAACATTTTACACGCCATTTTCGGTGTCACATAGGAGAAATACAAACCTCCGCCTCTACTTCTACCACCTCCCATGCAAAGTCTCTTCTCACTATTCGAAAGAATTTCAGATGACATATTTGCCGGTATATTAAAGTCATTTCCATCTCATCTAGAGTATCATATGATTGGGCTTTAAGTCCAATCATAATTCTGTTATGTTTTTCTTTTTCAAGTTTCTTATATAGTTCTCCGCCATAAACGGTCCCAAGCCCGGTTGAGAAAGGAGGAGGGAGTATGGAGTTAACCTGAATGGCCAGTAACACTAGTGCGTCTCAGGAAATTGGCAAAAGTATGACATGGACTCGCAGCATAGCTGTGAGAACGCCAGCATGTCATATTTCGATGAAAACTCCCACCCTTTTTCTGCATCACCGGAAAAAAAACACTGTCCAGAAACCTGAAAAACAGCCTCGGAACGGATGGACTCAACGGCAACGACCCCGCAAACGAAAAATGGACTACTCTATTGGATCTTGGAATGTTCGATCCTTATTTAGGACAGGAGCTCTGAAAGAGTTCCTTGAAGAAGTGGCAAAACACAACATCAACATAACTGCCATCCAAGAAACGAAATGGCTCCGTAACGAAATCATGGACATGAGATCACACACAATCTATCCAAGTGGAAAATTGTCGGGAAACAGAGAGCTTGGAGTCGCTTTCGTGATAAAAAATTTAGGCAGCAGGTCACGAGTTTCAAACCAATAAGTGAAAGATTGTAAGCAATCCGAATAGAGACTAAATTTTTCAACACTTGGTTGATCAACGTCCACGCACCAACTGAAGACAAGGACGATATAACTAAAAACGAATTTTATGCCACCCTAGAGACAACCTATGATTCACTACCCTCGAATGACCTAAAAATTGTCTTAGGGGATTTTAACGCAAAAGTCGGAAAGAAGGTGGCGCATAGAGGAACAACTGGAGGGCACAGTCTCCATGACATAACCAATGACAATGGCCAACGTCTTATTGATTTTGCAAGCAGCAAAAATTTCAAAGTAAGTTCTACGTGCTTTCCACATCGCGATATTCACAAACGAACATGGGCATCACCAGATGGTCACACCTTCAACCAAATACACCACGTTCTAATTGAGAAAAGGGCTGCTTCCAGCAGTCTTGATGTACGAACCCTGCGCGGTGCGAATTTTGACTCTGATCACTATCTAGTCAGAGCTAAGTATCGATGCAGAATAGCTTGTCGTGGATATTCGAAAACGAGTAGAGCTCGAAAATTCAATGTCGACAAGCTTAACAACGAAACGGTGGCGGAGGTTTACATGTCAGCGTGTAATAAACACTTGACACCAATATATGAAAAAATCCAAAATATGGCAGAGGAGAATGTGTGAATGAAAATACGAGACGGCATCAAATCCTCCGCAGAAGAGGTGTTAGGATATCAAGCACGGCGAACAAATAATGATTGGTTCGACCGAGAATGCCGCGATGCAATAGACAGAAAGAACGAGGCTTACAAAATTTTTACTGAACGACCAACACGAGCCAAAAAAGAAAGATATGACGAGCTTAGGCGAAAAGACCTGCAGGTAAAAGACTTAAAAAAGGATGTAAACCAAAAACCAGTCTCCGCAAAGACGCAGAGGGCAACATTATCAGCGACGCACAAGAAATCAAAAGGAGATGGGCTTTTAAAACAAAGGAAGTACCATAATAACATGATACAAAAAATGGACGACGATATGAGACAAAATAAAACGCGGGACGCATACGCAATAGTAAAAGACTTAAAAAAGGATGTAAACCAAAAACCAGTCTCTGCAAAGACGCAGAGGGCAACATTATCAGCGACGCACAAGAAATCAAAAGGAGATGGGCTTCCTACTTTGAACATCTTCTCAATCCCTAGAGGGAACCCCATTAGCACCTATCACGATAGAAAACATTTCAATTGAGGGCCTCAACTGATGAAGAAGAACCATCATCGACACCACCCTCGCTTGCTGAAATCAAAGCAGCCCTATGTGACCAAAAACGAAACAAAGCGCGGGAATGGACGAAATACCAGTTGAGCTTCTGAAAAACGGTGAAAAATGTGTCGTTGAAATACTGCATAACATGCTATACAAAATTTGGACAGAGGAAATCATACCCGACGACTGGCAAAAAGCATTATATGTCTAATTTACAAGAAAGGAGAATTACAGAGGTATATCATTGTTGTTTACGTCCTATAAAATACTGACAAAAATGATTGAACGTCGTCGTAAGCCCTATACTAATGAAATAATTGGCGATTACCAAAGTGGATTCAGAACCGGACGGTCTACAACAGACCAGGTACTCTTGGCGTAACAGGTGCTTGAGAAATACTGGGAATATAACACAGACGTGCACCAAATCTTCGTAGATTTTAGCATACGACAATATCGGCAGGAGCGTACTGTACCAAATCATGCTTGACGTTGGAATTCCCCAAAAACTAATCCGACTAACAAGACTCACAATTACGAACACGGAATCCCAGGTGAGAATACAAACAGATTCCACAACCAACTTTTGAATGGAATCTGGTTTAAGGCAGGGACATGGTCTAGCCCCCATGCTTTTCAACTTGGCAGTAGAGTATGTCGTCCGAAAAATCCCAGTCGACACCAACGGGACACTACTATTCAAGTCCACCCAACTAGTAGCATACGCTGACGACATTAACATCCTAGCAAGATCCTTCCCTAGCTAGGGTATAGCCTAGTAGGTAGTGTGTTTATCTTGTAATGCGAAGGTCGTGAGTTCAAATCCCGGCTGGCGCAACATATAATTCCGGCACATTGCCTGCTTGGGTATACCTTGGTCACCTCAATCCAAGAAAATGAAAAATTCGTAGAAAGAGGATTGTGCGGAGGGCTAACAACTCTGCCACAATAAGTAATGAAAAATGTTAAGGAGCCTGAATATCAGGAGCGCAAGGGCCGATTTGGGCTGTAGCGCCATTGTAGATGAGATAATATGTGTGTAGATTTTCCCCTAGCGCGAAGTAGGTATTTGTCAATCTTGACTCCGCCGCAAAAGAAGTCGGGTTGCGCATTAACGAAAACAAAACAAAAGTAATGACGCAAACCAGAAGGAGAGCGCCTGTCAGACAAAACATAACAATTGCGGAATATAATTTGGAGAGTGTGGACAATTTCATATATCTTGGGGATAATCTAAAGGACGGTAATGAAACAGACGAAATCAAACGACGGATAATACCAGCAAATAAGACGTATTATTCGGTACTTCCAATAATGAAATCCAAGAAAGTGCACAGGAACAATAAGCTGCGGATTGATAAAACTATTGTACGACCTGTGCTCTGTTATGGCAGTGAGACGTAGACATTAACGCGAACTTCCGAAAAAGCAGTTAACGCATTCGAAAGAAAGGTCCTCCGAAGAATTTTGGGACCTGTGAAGGAAGGAACGGAATGGCGAATAAGATACAACTATGAGTTGTATCAGCTCTACGACGAGCCACAAGCTTCAACGTTCATCAAGCTACGTAAACTGCAGTGGGCTGGCCATGTAGAGCGATTGGAAGACAGAAGGATCCCCAAACGTGCTCTGAAACGCAAAGCGAGTGGTACCCGGCCAGTAGGCAAACCACGCAAGCGATGGGAACACTCGGTTGATGAAGACAGCTGTTTCGTGCGATGTCTCAGTCTGCAACTGACAATAGACGAGGAGAGATGTGTATAGAGAATAAAGAGGTTTTTATGCCGCAAGGCTTTTCCTCATAAGAAGAGTGTTTTATCTTTCATTCTAGTGAATCCTAAATACCTGCTGAAACATTTTGGTCCATGTAGAGCCAGATAGAAGAAACCTAGTACCTGGAAAGGATTTAGTTGATAAAATAAGCATTTCGTTTTTAGTCGGAAAGAATATTTCATCCATCAGGACAGAAAGTGAAGCGATTGACATGAGAACGAAAGAGATGAAATGCGTTTCGTATATTGAACGAGCTTGCATAGTTGCACGTGTGTCGTTAGTTCAGTTTTTTTTTCTCGAACAAGCCACACGAGAAGTGAAACAGCAAAGCCATTTTAAAAATTAGCAGCTGGCGGACGCGGTCTTTGGATCGAGACGATTGAAGGCGACGACTTCAGAAGGCCAGGGCTCGATTTGGGCTGCCGCGCCATTGATGATGATGATATACAGTTCTTGATACCCAGCAGTCCAGATTACGTTGAAATTTTAATGCACGTTTTACGTCGGTATCATGAGTGAGAAAATGATGTGTCATACTTATAGTAAACTAGCAGACCCCGTGACTTCGTCCGCGCTAAAATCGCATTAATAAGCTATTTTTGAGAATGCTGTTAGTAATACAATATCTGGGGAAATATAATTTGCTCAGTTTATACCTCTTTCTAAATCAATTGCAAGCATTTTTCAAATGAAAATAAGTCGATTTGATATATTATTTTTGAATCTTAAGGATTTACTTCAATTTAAAGAGATTTACTGCTGTTGACATAATTACACTGACATCGATTTGAACAGATCTCAGTTTGTTTCCTGTCATTGGAACAACAAAAAATCATTTTTATTTTATATAGATGTTGACATTAACAACAACGATTGTTATGACTTCAAACAGAATGTTTTCAAATAATTTTTATAATCTAGATGAAATCTGAGAGTAAATTGTGTTTGCCTTGCCGTTTGTTACGCTAAGAAATAATGCTCACACAGAGTCGTTAAGGGTACAGAATTATTCGTTTCCGATCAAAAACCTTGAATCCGAGTGACCGTCTCTCTGTTCGTTCACGAACTTGGCATCACTTCTGAACAAAATCATTGAGCACAAAATTTGGACTTCATAGTTCAACGCGCTGTGGAACTATAGAACGCACGGACAGACAAACGAACAGACGGTTTCGAGATTTTCGAGCAAAAATATTGACTTCTGTGTCATTCTGTTTTTCTTCGAACGTTATTTCTTAGCGTTACAAACTTGAAAGAAAACATATAATACAGTCAGATTCATTCCATCCCGCTCCCCAATAAAACCCGAAGAAATTGAATTTTAGCGAATTTTCTTGAGAAATATTTAAACTATGGATCTGTAAATCATCATATTACAAATATATCATTCGCATAACAATGCTGGTCTATGAACGAAAATTTTATCGATATCCCATCACTTCTTATGCTCCCCCCTTCGAATACCACAATTTTATAAAATTACTTTACTACTTTCCTAAATAACTATGAACTGTGAACTGTAATAGTGTACATATTCTTTAATGCATTTTAGAGAAATATAGAAATGGAAATAGTTGGCATGATTACTTACGAATCTCTACACATAAAAAAGAAATGCCGGACGAACGCAAAACAAAACACACGGCCACATTGTCATACATATACATATGCATCCATATGCTATCTTTATACATTAAAAAAAAAAAAAAAAATTCGTGCTTAGAGAAAAAAAGAATCCCATCTGGAGTGGGAATCGAGCCCATGACCTATTGACTGAAAACCAAGCTCGCTGCCCACTACGCCACGGAAGCCTTATACATATACATATACATATTTTTGTATATATGTATGTAATTGTATGACTATGCGGCCGTGTGCTACGATTTGTGTTGTTCCGGAATTCTTTTTGTTTTTTTTTTGTGTTGAGATAGCAGAGACTATTCCGAAGAAAAAAATTCATGCAAATCTGGTGAATAGTTGCGAACAACAAACGAAAAAATGTCTCCATACAAAATGTACTGAAAACGAAATTTTTCAAATTTTCCAATTTTCAGGAATAATTTCCGATTTTTGCCTCCGTTAGGATCTAAGTTGGGCTTTAACGAACACAACCAAAAAAATTTGATCCAAATCGGTTGAACGGTTGTTGAGTTACACGTGTACACACGTAGACCACTTATTTTTATATACATAATATAGGTACGATATATAAGAAGATAAGAAATAGTTCGCATGATTACTTACGAATCTCTACACATAAAAAAGAAATGCCGTAGGAACGCAAACCAAAACATACGGCCACATGGTCATACATATAAATATGCATCCATATGCTATCTTTATACATAAAAAAAAATAAAAATTCGTGCTTAAAAAAATCCCGTCTGGAGTGGGAATCGAACCGATGATCTATTGACTGAAAAGCAAGCACGCTGCCCACTACGCCACGGATGTCTCAAATATCGGATGAATAGTTGTGAACAACAAACGAAAAAATTTCTCCATACAAAATGTACTGAAAACGAAATTTTCCAAATTTTCCAATTTTCGTGGAAAATTTGCAATTTTTGGCTCCGTTAGTATCTAAGTTGGGCCTTAACGAACACAACAAAAAAAATTTGATCCAAATCGGACGAACGGTGGCTGAGTTATACGTGTACATACTTAGACCACTTATTTTTATATATAAGAAGATTTCAAACCTTCGCGAATTAAACCAGCTGTTAGTTGATGAACTTCATCTCCGTCGTCATCATTATGTTTCTCATTATTATCGTTAACCGCTATGATCTCAAACAGATCCTCCTCATCCAAAGGTTTCTCAGTTATCAGTTCATCGATATCAGCGGTATGCATGTTGTCGAAGCCTTCCCTACCAATTGTGTGTGATAGAGTTATAATTTCAGAACGCAAAACTGACGTTTGTATAACAGAATTTTCACTGTTGACGCATTCTGACCAAATTTTTCTCCAGCGAGCATTAATGGTAGTAGTCCGAAGTTGTTTTATGGCAAAGGAAGCATATGTAATACAGTATGTTATCGAGTAATTTTTCCATACTCCTACGATTGCCATGTATTTTTCCTCGACTGAATCCATACACATATATTGAAATGCTTGCTTAAGGGGCCATACATACCGAAACGACGATTTCGTGCAAAAATGGCTATTTTCGCACAGACATTCCTGACAAACCACTCAATATAATGAAAATTTGTTTTTATAATTTTAATCCTTGTTAATTTTACAACAGCATGTTGGAAATAAATTTTTAAAACTATGTTTAGGAAAAAGTTTACAGCATAGCTCCGGGTTCGGTTTTTTAAAAATGAGAAAAACTATACTATTCGATGCGACTTATGACCTATAAGTCAGACGACGACTATCTATTATTTTTTGCAATAACAATAGAAAAAGGTTGCGACAAGTGCTTGACGGAAGAACATTTTCGATTTTTATAAGTTTTGTTAATAATAAATGGAGTTAAAAAAGAGCGTTTCTCATTGATTTTTTTGTTCGAATTTATGTATTAAAACTGATGACTATGAAATTTTTTTAACACTGATATCGAAGAATAGAATTTTGTTAAGCTTATTCAATGAGTTCGGTATTAGTTTTAATAAAATATACATCATAATTGTTTGAAAATCAATCAGTAAATTTCGCGGGGAAAATTGAAGCTCAGTATGCCTTGAGACGGCGACCAGAGCAGAGGTCGGTCCACGCCGATTTTTCAATCGGTTGGTCTCTTTTACAAGATGTTCGTACGCTCTCAAGAGATTTGTCTTTTCCCCTTCGCATTTTCGATGATCGCTTGCATTCTTTGTATGTGTTGTCGCAAATCAAAGTTCGTAGGTTGTGAATAATGAGAAATCCATTGACCTATGCTTGTTGATAACTTTGTGTTTGTATTTTTTCCAATGCATCATTTTCTTTCCTTATTCCTTCGCGACCTATTTCCCCGCTTTCATTTCCACTTCCTCTTTTTTCTTGCACATTTCTTTAGTAACATCTTTCCGCATCGATGTGGAAAAACTAATCACCACAGCATGTACGACAGGCTAGAAGTCGAGCAAATTACGACACGAAAAAGTGTTCAAAGAGAACAAAATCATTTACTCTCTCGATTTTGAATCGTAGGCAAAATGATTTGAAATCGATATCGACCGATGGTAGGTACGGCCGCTTAAGCTGTAAGTGACTGTAATCTATACATATTCTAAGCTGTAATCCCAATACATTATGCTGTGTATACTGTAATTAAAAATAGTTTAAAATATGACAGAATTATAATTGGGCATAAAGCCCAATCATATGATACTCAATATGAAATGAAAAGAGTTTAATGTACCGAAAAATATGTCATCTCAAATTCTTTCGAACACCAGAGGGAGGAGGTCTTTGATTTTTTAATTTGACAGCGAACGTGGAATTCAAAATGTTTCCTGCAGAATTTAAAGTTTGCGGCTTTCATAATTTTCACGGAAATTGGATATTGTTTTTCTGAAATTGTGGAATTTGTGTAGGAGGTGGAAGGGAAAGTGGAGAATTCCGGATAATTTTGCTACTTATCCACATCATTATCACCATACGTTGTTGCAATTTTAAAGCCGATTGGACCTGAAGAAGTCCCATTAAATTAAGAATTTGTGTCAACGTCTTAAGTTACTTGAGCATGGTACTTTCTTCTTAATATTCAATGCGGTAATATCTACTGAAAAATATAATTCCAGTGCAAGTTCAATTAAAAAAACATAACAGGACTACGATTGGGCGTAAAGCCCAATCTTGTGATACTCTAGGTGATAGAGAAAATTTTCGATTTCAAGAAATGTTGTAGGGGAAAAAGGTTGACGACATTGAACTAATTTTTTCTCATCACGCTAAAGTTGCTCAAACGTTTTATACGAAATTTAATAGGTACTGAGAAAATTAGTATATTGGATTTAATGAAATTGTGCAGTTTGTAAGGGAGGCGGTTGAAGGAGGAGCGAGATCTTAATGATTTTTTCAGAAATAACTATACATATCATGCTTTTGATATGCTTTAAATTGTAGATCAGTAGCGTTCATACTTTTCAGGAAAATTCATTTTTGTTAAGTTGTGAAATTGTGTCTGATTGTATGGGAGGGGGTAGAAGGGGTAGAGCTATTGGTCTAATTATTTTTGGACTTACTAATAATTCAAAATAAATATGAAGTGCACAATTTCAGCTCGATAAATTTTATTCGCACTGAGTAAATTAGCTTAGAGTATTTCATTAAAAAGTATTGTTTGTATGGGAGGGGGTGGAAGGAAAAATATGACGCAAATAATTTTTATACAGTAGATTGAAATCATCATAAAAGTAATGTATTTCAAATTTCAGGTCAATAGCTTTTACATTTTTCGAGCAAATCCGTTTATTGTCGAATTGCGATATTGTGTCGTTTTGTATGGGAGGGGGTCGAGGTAATCATCTAATTTTGTTTGGTCTTATTAATAATTCTAAATTAATATTATATGCATAATTTCGCTCGCTCAATTTTATACGCACTGAGTAAATTGGTTTAGAGTATTTCATGAGAAGGTAGAGTTTGTATGAGAGGTGGGAGAAAGAGGGGAAGGACACAAATAATTCTTATACAGTAGAATGGAATCATCATAAAACTATTATGTTCCAAAATTCAGATCAATAGCATTTATACTTTTCGAGAAAAGCCGTTTATTGACAAATTGCGTAATTGTGTCATTTTGTATGGGAGGGGGTAGAAGGAGTGGAGAGATTTGGCCCGTTCACGAACTTGTTCTTACTTTTTTGTCAAAAACAACGTGTACAAAATTTTAACTTTCTAGATCAACGCATTCTCAAGCTAGAGAGGACACGGACGGACAGACGGACAGACGAACGGACATCCGGTTTTGAGATTTTTGAGTGATTATATGAACTTCTGTATCATTCATTTTTTTCTCCGAGCCTTATTTCTTGGCGTTACAAACTTTGTCGTAAACTTATAATACGCTCAGATTTCATCTAGAGTATAAATTATAACCAACTATTTAAAATTTCTTCTGCTACCTATCGACCAAAACATACTGATATCTGTTATCAAGTTCTTTTGGGAAGAACCGAATAAAATTATTACAACTCAGCTGTTATAACGTAGTCGTTATAGCATCCGAACTATTGTTGATCTGACCACAGGTCATAGCTTGCTAAAGCTGCATGCATTTAGAATGCGGATCGCCAGCGACAGCCTTTGCAGAGGTTGCGAGGAAGACGAAGAATCTATCGAACATTATCCTTGTTACTGTCCATAAATCTCCAACCGTCGTCTCCTTTGTTTAGGCTCTAGATTCTTCTCAGAGCTAGACGACCTCAGAGGCGTCTAACATTCGAGCCTGCTACGGTTCGCAAACCGAACAGAGTGGTTACAAAAGGAGTGACTTCCATCTTATCATAAATAAGGGAGTACAATGGGCCCAACTAGGATGTAGCCTAGCAGGTAGCGTGTTGGTCTTACAATGCGAAGGTCGTGAGTACAAATCCCGGTCGACTTAACATAATTGCTGCACACTACCTGCTTGAATATACCTTGGTTACCTCAATCTACGAAAATGAAAAATTCGTAGATAGAGGGTTGTGCGAAGGGCCAACAACCCATCTACAATAAATAATGAAAAAAAATGTTAAGGAATCTGAAGGTCAGGAGGCCAAGGCCCACATTGGGCAGTAGTGCCATAATAGAATGGGCCCAACTAGATGGCCCAGTGCATTGTGGTTCTATGGAACCACCATCCTACCACCTAAACCTAAATAAATATTTAGTGCATAATTTAAGCTCGATAAATTTCATACATACTGATAAAGTTGTTTAGAGTATTTTATGAAAAAGTGCAGTTTGTATGAGAGGCGGTTCAAGGAAGGGAAGGACACACATAATTTTACGGTAGATTGAAAATCCATCTAATGTCAAACTGCAAAATTAAGTTATTTTGTATAGGAGGAGGTAGAAGAGGTAGAGCGATTTGGCCTGTTCATGAACTTGACCTTACTTTTTTTGTCAAAAACGATCTGTACGAAATTTGAACTTTCTAGCTCAACGAGTTTTCACGCTAGAGAGCGCACAGACGGACGGACGGACATCCGGTTTTGAAATTTTTGAGCGACAACAAATATTTCTGTACCTTTGGCGCCTCTGTGCGAGCATTATTTCTTGGCGTTACAAATTTTAGAGCAAACTTATATTACTCTGAAATTTCATCTAGTATAAAAATGAGTATAAAGTATAAAAATGCTTATCTATTGGGGTCCGGAAAAGGGGTGGGGCTAAAAACAAATTGTCAGTATTTTTTTCAAATGATGCATGGAGTCTCACATCAGGTTCGCGCCTGGGGAAAACCCTACGTAGAGAAGTTTCCCCCCCCTAAAAAAACTCGCAAAATAAACTTATTTCTGTTGGATCCTGTAAAGTTGAGATGCGAAGCGGGAGAAATCACAAAACAAACAATTCTTTAAAAAAAAAAGTTCTTTAATTGTCACAATCAGCCGATTCGGCATTTGAAATAAGCGTAAAATTAACGTTTGGTAATTTGTAATGTGCCTACTACCAGAGATTAGTGAAGACATAAAGATGTCTCACTCAGTATCCAGGCGAATTCAACACCGGTGCCAGCACGAAGGGGAAACAAAGTTCAAGGCGAATGATGACGCATTGTGACAGATATTGATGATGAACTGGTTATGAGCAGGTTGAATATATGGGATCTTGAAAAGGGATTCTTGAGATGTATGTTTTTTGAATTGATCTCCTGAACGTTTTTGTTACCTTTAGCAAAGTCGGTACCGTGGTTTTGTTTTTGATTTCATGAATCAATGTGAAGCATAGCATCATACATGTACATATGTAGTATGATTACAAGGAAAAAACATAACAGAGCTACGATTGCGCGTAAAACGCAATCTTAAGATACTCTAGATGAAATAGAATTTTTAGCGATTCCAAGAAATTTTGTATGGGGACTGTTAGAAGGGGTGATAGCATTGAGCTAATTTTTCCCAATCATGCTAAAGTAGCTATACAAATATTTTATAGAAAATGCTTACTCCAAAAATTGAATAGGAGCTGAGAAAATTAGTGTATTAGATTTAATGAAAATGTGCAGTTTGTATGGAAGGTGGTAGAAAGGG